>JASDQU010374393.1:131454-152864 GCA_032191745.1 Picea mariana | reverse complement strand
CTTGCCCCCAAACCGCCCAGCCGGGGGGATAGGCCCCTCGGACCCCGCAGAGGGGGTACCCCCCCTCTGCACTCCCCCGTGTGGAAGAGTGTACATACTTCTGGGGTGTAAATACTTCATGGGGTATAAACACGGCTGAAAGTAAGGACATCTGCATCAGGAAGATAATTAGGCTCCACAACCAACACCTGATCTCTCTCTTCAATCTCAGGTGAAAAGATATCATGTGAAACCTCTTGCAGGAAAAGAGAAATATCTTCTTCTACAATTGGTTCTTCTTTCGAATCGGAGACATCAGATGCATAAGGTATAGGATATAATGCAACTGAATGCATGCAATCATTAGCACAATCATGAATGATATCTGAAAGACTTTCTTCTCAGGAACAAGAAAGAGAAAGAGGTTCATTCATATCTTCATTTGGACAGTGAATAAAATCGTTTTCATCTTTATATTCAACAGAGCAATCTAAGAAATCTTGAACACATTCTACATATCCCTCACATCAGTTATGACAAATACTTTTAGAGGGATAAAACCTTTTGCAATGTTCATTGAATACTCTATGGAAATCCTTCAAGGATGAAATGTTGGAAGGGGGTAATGAGAAATACCATTTACGTGCATCCCCATCGAATGAATACATGAACATTTTCATCAATATATCTACATAATGGATGTCAAGTTGCTACATCAAATTATGAAATTCATGAACATGCTCAACAGGGTTGTCATCCTTACCTTCGTAAAATCTGGGTAGTAGATCTTTCCATTCATCAATAAGAGGCATAGGATGCAATAATCCTCTATAGCTGAGAAATCGAGTGGGGCAAACCACCTGGCCAGGATATCCTTCATAGCCATTTAATTGGTCTCATTCAAGTGGAGTCACCAACAGATTTTGAACAATGGAGTCGCCATGGTGAATGTGCAATCTTGAAGGTGTCCAACTTCAGTCACCATCTAAAGCTGGAGTTGTGCAGTGTCATTCTTCCCAGGGAGCTTTTCAATCTGCTCAAACTTGTCCCCGACAATGGTGCCAAAAATGTTAGCACTAGAAGTTTCTCTTGGACTACTCAAGTGCAAGCCTAGCACATATTGAAAATAAAATGACTTGATTTGGATAATTTGGGTTTTAGGAAACTTTGAGAGTGGTAAAATTAATCAAGAAGAAAATGAAGCCATTGGGCATGGATTCCAATAAAAACAAACTGTAATCCTGACCTAATATTTTATGTGCAACAAATCGGGTCAACAAAGATAAGATCAATTATAATGCTTATAAAGATATGGAAAGAAGAAATAAGAAAATCAAAACTGAAAATGATCAAAGAGAATCTTGATCTTCAATACATCTAACAGCGAGAGGAAAAACTCAGTTTTCAGAGATCATTTTTAAAACTGAATCAAAACTCAGATAAGCATGTGGTAATGGATAGGGCATATCCTATACAATAACCCTCTCAACACAGAAATTGCATACATATAACCTATAGCAGCAACACATATCCAAGAAGATGAAAGATGAGAAGATGATTTAGAAAAGAGAAAACAAACTGATATATAACTTCATCGTCAGCTAAGATCTTTACATAGAAAGAAACACATGTCTACAACTTAAAATTAGAGACTTTCATGCATTTCTAGCTCCTTCACGGATCTTGAAATATCACCCAAACCTCTCGGGTCTTTTTCTGTCTCTCAAATCCCCCCTTTTTCAAATGATGTATCTATTTTCATATATTGATTACTCTCCAGGAGAGTTGAGCTCTTTCTAACTGACCACTAACTGTCATCAACATAAATTAATTACAAACAACTAATTCTAGCTGATAACAATAACTAAATCCTATAAAGTAGCATTATGTCTCCAGTATTCACAAGAATTCATGACAATATCCAATGCTTGAAAAAATCTAGAGTTGATGTAACATTTAACATGTACAACAACATGCAACCCCATGGCTCTTATCTTGATGACTCGAAACTTGCAGATAGCATATGGATGCAATTTTGACAATGTGCCACCGTGCATTNTCTCCTTTCTATTATCAAGCATCCTCCAGTGGTTAAACATTGTCATCATGTTGCCACCTATAATCCTTTCTCTTCTCCACATCATCAGCCACTCATCATAATGATAACTCAAAATCCTTGAATCTGGGCGTTTTTTGGTAGCATCATTGGGTAGCGAGCTTCTGTAGCATCTCCTCCAAATGGGCCCACAATTTCGGTAGCACTGATCCAGATTTGGTAGTGCACTGTGAAATTCACAGCACCCAGGAGCTTAGGTAGCGCACTGTGAAATTCACAGTGCCCAGGAGCTTAGGTAGCGCATTGTGAAATTCACATTGCCCAGGAGATTTAGTGGCGCCCAGGAGATTTAGTAGTGCCCAGGAGATTTGGCAGCGCACTGTCTCGTGCACATCCATGCATGAAAAATATGGAACGAGCGAGAAATTGGGAACACCATCATATACATTGTGGCTGCATTTAGTTCTTCAACACCTGCACAATCATTTAGCACCTGACATATTGCATTGGGAGTGTGTTGGTTTATGTGTTGAATATGGTCGAGTATTGAATGTCATAAATTGACTTCTACATAAGGTTTGAAAAGAAGTATGGATTGGCCTTTGGGTTAGAGATATTTTTTAAATAAAAATTTCAATTCTTCATAAAACCCGAGAGCCAAGGTTTTTTCCATAAAAGCCAAATTTGGCTTAAGGAAAACCAAAACACCCCATAGTTATATATTCTTAAAAATATAGAGCTTTATCAAAGTAGAGGAGTAGGAAAGCTAATGGTTTGTTTGTTTTTGTCATGCAGGTTAAAATAAAGGCAAAAGGATCCAGGCCAAAGGTAATCAAACGTGAGCTTTGTCAAACTTGTATGAGATAATATGAATGTTTAAAAAATGGGCGAAGATATGAGGTTTTGGGAAATTTTGAAAATTGTGGAGAAGGAGTTCAAAATGAGATGAGGTGTTGTGGGAATTTCTAGTAGCAATGATGGGATTTTATCAAATGTAAATTTGGGTACTAAAATTGGCTCCACGGGGAATGGCATGCTCCCCGCGAGCTGCCAAGAACCTGTAGAACAATAGCCTTATCCATCTTCATCTCTGTCTAGGAAACCAACAAGCCTGAGATCATCTCTGCTCCTTATTTGAAACTGAAAAATAACTATTGCAAACCAACAGAAAGGAAATACTCAAAAATGATCTTATTTCTTCCTACTTCTACTCTAATCAAGTGTGTTTCTTCTTGATCAAGTAAGATTGTGCTTCCAATGAAACCATACAAGCATCTGATTATCTGGTGAAATCCTTGATACGACAATGATGAATGCATGAACCCATAGATTATTGATATGGAATTCAAAAGAACAGAACAACCAACCTTCATTGACAAAAGTGCTCTGACATCTAAGTTGCTCAAAGATCCAAGATAATCAGCAAACAGATCAATAAAACTGAAAAGGAATACCTCTTCCTATTGTTTTAGCTGAACATCAGAAGATTTCTGCATATCCTCCTATTGATCATGGCTGCCACCTACAATTGCCTGCAAATCTAAACATAGTTGCAAACTAACTTCACTGTTGATGATAGATTGTTTGTTGTTGTCTACAGATCCAGGTTCAAATATAGTGCATGTGGGCTCACTAATTTGTAGAGATGACTATTGAATGTCTTCAACAGTTTCCTGATAGTTGATTTTTTCACAATACTGTTCTCCATCATAATCATATTCATAATTGTCATAACTCGGTTGGTTTCTCCTCAAATTAGCAAAATGAATCTACTCTTCTTCATTAGAGTATTCATCAAAGATAGGTGAGCCCAAGGCTCCTTGGTCTTGCATAGAAAAATGAACAATCCCCCAATCTCTCTCTTCAATCTCAGGTGAAAAGATATCATGGGAAACCTCTTGTAGGAAAAGAGAAAGTTCCTCTTCTACAATTGGTTCTTCTTTCAAATCAAATACATCATATGCATAGGGTACATGATATAATGCAACTGAATCCATGCAATCATTAGTACAATCATGACTAATATCTGGAAGACCTTATTCTTGGGAATAAGAAAGAGAAAGAGGTTCATTCATATCTTCATTTGGACAGTGAATAAAATCATTTTCATCTTTATATTCAATAGGGAAATCTAAGAAATCATGAGCACATTCTGCATATCCCTCACAGTAGTTATGACAAATACTTTCAGAGGAATAAAACCTTTTTCATTGTTCATTGAATACTCTGTGGAAATCCTTCAAGGTTGAAATAATGGAAGGGGGTAACAAGAAATACCATTTACGTGCATCCCCATTGAATGAATACATGAACATTTTCATCAATATATCTTCATAATGGATGTCAAGCTGCTCCATCAAATTATGAAATTCATGAACATGCTCAACAGGGTTGTCATCCTTACCTTCATAAAATCTGGGCCATAGATCTTGCCATTCATCAATAAGAGGAATAGGATGCGATAATCCTCTATAGCTGAGAAATCGAGTGGGGCAAACCTCCTGGCCAGGATAGCCTTCATAGCCATTTAATTGGTCTCATTCTAGTGGAGTCACCAATAGATTCTGAACAATGGAGTCACCATGGTGAATGTGCAGTCTTGAAGGTGTCCAACTTCAGTCACCATCTAAATTTGGAGTTGTACAGTGTCGTTCTTCCCAAGGAGCTTTTCAATCTGCTCAAATTTGTCCCCGATAATGGCGCCAAAAATGTTAGCACTAGAAGTTGCTCTTGGACTGCTCAAGTGCAATCCTAGCACATCTTGAAAATGAAATGACTTGATTTGGATAATTTGGGTTTTAGGAAACTTTGAGAGTGGTAAAATTAATCAAGAAGGCAATGAAGCCATTGGGCATGGATTCCAACAAAAACAAACTGTAATCCTGACCTAACATTTTATGTGCAACAAATCGGGTCAACAAAGATAAGATCAGTTATAATGCTTATAAAGAGATGGAAAGAAGAAATAAGAAAAACAAAACTGAAAATGATCAAAGAGAATCTTGATCTTCAATACATCTAACATCAAGAGAAAAAACTCAGTTTTCAGAGATCATTTCTAAAACTGAATCAAAACTCAGATAAGCATGTGGCAATGGATAGGGCATATCCTATACAATAACCCTCTCAACACAGAAATTGCATACATATAACCTATAGCAGCAACACATATCCAAGAAGATGAAAGATGAGAAAATGATTTAGAAAAGAGAAAACAAATTGATATATAACTTCATTGTCAGCTAAGATATTTACATAGAAAGCAGCACATGTCTGCAACTTAAAATCAGAGACTTTCATGCATTTCTAGGTCCTTCACAGATCTTGAAATATCACCTAGACCTCTCGGGTCTTTTTCTATCTCTCAAATCCCCCCTTTTTCAAATGATGTATCTGTTTTCATATATCGATTTATCTCCAGGAGAGTCGAGCTCTTTCTAACTCACCAGTAACTATCATAAACATAAATTAATTACAAACAACTAATTCTAGTTGATAACAATAACTAAATCCTATAAAGTAGCATTATGTCTCCAGTATTCACAAGAATTCGTGACAGTATCCAATGCTTGAACAAATTTGGCATTGATGTAACATTTAACATGTACAATAGCATGCAACCCCATGGCTCTTATCTTGATGACTTGACACTTGAAGATAGCATATGGATGCAGTTTTGACAATGTGCCACCATGCATTCAAATTTGAAGCAGCGTGCTGGCAATTTCATGCCCCTTTCTATCGGGATTTCTAACTGTTTATTAATTTGGATTTTAAATGCGCATCAAATTTCTCCTTTCTATTATCAAGCATCCTCCAGTGGTTAAATGTTTTCATCATGCTACCACCTATAATCCTTTATCTTCTCCACATCATCATCCACTCACCATAATGATAACTCGAACTCCTTGAATCTGGGCCTTTTTTGGTAGCATCATTGGGTAGCGAGCTTGTGTAGCGTCTCCTCCAAACAGGCCCACAATTTCGGTAGCATCGATCCAGATTTGGTAGTGCAATGTGAAATTCACAGC
This sequence comes from Picea mariana, assembly GCA_032191745.1. Lineage (NCBI taxonomy): Eukaryota > Viridiplantae > Streptophyta > Pinopsida > Pinales > Pinaceae > Picea > Picea mariana. Next base: position 146,798 of record JASDQU010374393.1, on the reverse strand, counting down.
ACCCAGGAGCTTAGGTAGTGCACTATGAAATTCACAGTGCCCAGGAGCTTAGGTAGCGCATTGTGAAATTCACAGTGCCCAAGAGATTTAGTAGCGCCCAGGAGATTTGGTAGTGCACTGTCCCATGCACATCCATGCATGAAAAAAGTGGAATGAGCGAGAAATTGGGAACACCATCATATATATCATGGCTACATTTAGTTCTTCAACACTTGCACAATCATTTAGCACCTGACATATTGCATTGGGAGTGTGTTGGTTTATGTGTTGAATATGGTCAAGTATTGAATGTTATAAATTGACGTCTACACAAGGTTTGAAAACCAGTATGGATTGGCCTTCAGGTCAGAGAGATTTTTTAAATAAAAATTTCAATTCTTCATAAAACCCGAGAGCCAAGGTTTTGGGCATAAAAGCCAAATTTGGCTTAAAAAAAACCAAAACACCCCATAGTTATATATTCTTAAAAATATAGATATTTATCAAAGTAAAGTAGGAAAGATAATGGTTTGTTTATTTTTGTCATGCAGGTTAAAATAAAGGCAAAAGGATCTAGGCCAAAGGTAATTAAACGTGAGCTTTGTCAAACTTGTACGAGATAATCTGAATGTTTAAAAATGGGTGAAGATATGAGGTTTTGGGAAATTTTGAAAATTGTGGAGAAGGAGTTCAAAATGAGATGAGGTGTTGCGGGAATTTTCAGTAGCAATGATGGGATTTTATCAAATGTAAATTTGGGTACTAACATTGGCTCCACAGGGAATGACATGCTCCCCGCGAGCTACCAAGAACCTGCAGAACAATAGACTTATCCATCTTCATCTCTGTCTAGGAAACTAGCAAGCCTGAGATCATCTCTGTTCCTTATTTGAAACTGAAAAATAACTACTACAAACTGACAGAAAGGAAATACTAAAAAGCAATCTTATTTCTTCCTACTCCTACTCTAATCAAGTGTGTTGCTTCTTGATCAAGTAAGATCGTGCTTTCAATGAAACCATACAAGCATCTGATTATCTGGTGAAATCCTTGATATGACAATGATGAATGCAGGAACCCATAGATTATTGATATGGAATTCAAAAGAGTAGAACAACCAACCTTCATTTGACAAAAGTGTTTTGACATCTAAGCTACTCAAAGATCCAAGATAATTAGCAAATGGATCAATAAAAATGAAAAGGAATACCTCTTCCTGTTGTTTTAGATGAACATTAGAAGATTTCTGCATATCCTCCTATTGATCATGGCTGCCACCTACAACTGCTTGCAAATCTGAACATAGTTGCAAACTAACTTCATTGTTGATGATAGATTGTTTGTTGTTGTCTACAGATCCAGGTTCAAATATAGTGCATGTGGGCTCACTGATTTGTAGAGATGAATGTTGAATGTCTTCAACGGTTTCATGATAGTTGATTTTTTCACAATATTGTTCTCCATCATAATCATATTCATAATTGTCATAACTCGGTTGGTTTCTCCTCAAATTAGAAAAATGAATAGGCTCTTCTTCATCAGAGTATTCATCAAAGATAGGTGAGCCCAAGGCTCCTTGGTCTTGCACAGAAAAATGAACAATCCCCTGATCTCTCTCTTCAATCTCAGGTGAAAATATATCATCAGAAACCTCTTGCAGGAAAGGAGAAAGTTCCTCTTCTACAATTGGTTCTTCTTTCAAATCAAATACATCAGATGCATAAGGTACATGATATAATGCAACTGAATCCATGCAATCATTAGTAAAATCATGAAGGATATCTGGAGGACTTTATTCTTGGGAATAAGAAAGAGAAAGAGGTTCATTCATATCTTAATTTGGACAGTGAATAAAATCATTTTCATCTTTATATTCAATAGGGAAATCTAAGAAATCTTGAGCAAATTCTACATATCCCTCACAGTAGTTATGACAAATACTTTCAAAGGGATAAAACCTTTTGCACTGTTCATTGAATACTCTATGGAAATCCTTCAAGGATGAAATGCTGGAAGGGGGTAACAAGAAATACCATTTACGTGCATCCCCATCGAATGAATACATGAACATTTTCATCAATATATCTTCATAACGAATGTCAAGTTGCTCCATCAAATTATAAAATTCATGAACATGCTCAACAGGGTTGTCATCCTTACCTTCATAAAATATGGGCAACATATCTTGCCATTCATCAATAAGAGGAACATGATGCGATAATCCTCTATAGCTGAGAAATCGAGTGGGGCAAACCTCCTAGCTAGGATAGCCTTCATAGCCATTTAATTGGTCTCATTCCAGTGGAGTCACCAATAGATTATAAACAATGGAGTTGCCATGGTGAATGTGCACTCTTGAAGGTGTCCAACGTCAGTCACCATCTAAAGCTGGAGTTGTGCAGTGTCGTTCTTCCCAGGGAGCTTTTCAATCTGCTCAAATCTGTCCCCGACAATGGCACCAAAAATGTTAGCACTAGGAGTTTCTCTTGGACTGCTCAAGTGCAAGCCTAGCACATCTTGAAAATAAAATGGCTTGATTTGGATAATTTGGGTTTTAGGAAACTTTGAGAGTGTTAAAATCAATCAAGAAGGCAAAGAAGCCATTGGGCATGCATTCCAACAAAAACAAACTGTAATCCTGACCTAACATTTTATGTGCAACAAATCGGGTCAACAAAGATAAGATCAGTTATAATGCTTATAAAGAGATGGAAAAAAGAAATAAGAAAAACAAAACTGAAAATGATCAAAGAGAATCTTGATCTTCAATACATCTAACAGCAAGAGGAAAAACTCAGTTTCCAGAGATCATTTCTAAAACTGAATCAAAACTCAGATAAGCATGTGGCAATAGATAGGGCATATCCTATACAATAACCCTCTTAAAACAGAAATTGCATACATATAACCTATAGCAGCAACACATATCCAAGACGATGAAAGATGAGAAAATGATTTAGAAAAGAGAAAACAAATTGATATATAACTTCATTGTCAGCTAAGATCTTTACATAGAAAGCAACACATGTCTGCAACTTAAAATCAGAGACTTTCATGCATTTCTAGGTCTTTCACGGATCTTGAAATATCACCCAGACCTCTCGGGTCTTTTTCTGTCTCTCAAATCCCCCCTTTTTCAAATGATGTATCTGTTTTCATATATCGATTCCTCTCCAGGAGAGTCGAACTCTTTCTAACTGACCACTAACTATCATAAACATAAATTAATTACAAACAACTAATTCTAGCTGATAACAATAACTAAATCCTATAAAGTAGCATTATGTCTCCAGTATTCACAAGAATTTGTGATAGTATCCAATGCTTGAACAAATCTGGCATTGATGTAACATTTAACATGTACAACAACATGCAACCCCATGGCTCTTATCTTGATGACTTGACACTTGCAGATAACATATGGATGCAATTTTGACAATGTACCACCGTGCATTCAAATTTGAAGCAGCTTGCTGGCAATTTCATGCCCCTTTCTATCGGGATTTCTAACTATATATTAATTTGGATTTTAAATACTCATCAAATTTCTCCTTTCTATTATCAAGCATCCTCCAGTGGTTAAACGTTGTCATCATGATGCCACCTATAATCCTTTCTCTTCTCCACATCATCAGCCACTCACTAGAATGATAACTCGAACTCCTTGAATCTGGGCCTTTTTTGGTAGCATCGTTGGGTAGCGAGCTTGTGTAGCATCTCCTCCAAACGGGCCCACAATTTCGGTAGCACCGATCCATATTTGGTAGTGCACTGTGAAATTCATAGCACCCAGGAGCTTAGGTAGCGCACTGTGAAATTCACAGTGCCCAGGAGCTTAGGTAGCGCATTGTGAAATTCATAGTGCTCAGGAGATTTAGTAAAGCAACAAATCGGGTCAACAAAGCTAAGATCAGTTATAATGCTTATAAAGATATGGAAAGAAGAAATAAGAAAAAAAAAAACTGAAAATGATCAAAGAGCATCCTGATCTTCAATACATCTAACATCAAGAGGAAAAACTCAGTTTTCAGAGATCCTTTCTAAAATTGAATCAAAACTCAGATAAGCCTGTGGAAAGGGATAGGGCATATCCTATACAATAACCCTCTCAACACAGAAATTGCAGTCATATAACCTATAGCAGAAACACATATCCAAGAAGATGAAAGATGAGAAAATGATTTAGAAAAGAGAAAACAAACTGATATATAACTTCATTGTCAGCTAAGATCTTTACATAGAAAGCATCACAGGTTTGCAACTTAAAATCAGAGACTTTCATGCCATTCTAGCTCCTTCACAGATCTTTAAACATCACCTAGACCTCTCGGGTCTTTTTCTGTCTCTCAAATCCCCTCTTTTTCAAATGTTGTATCTGTTTTCATATATAGATTCCTCTCTAGAAGAGTCGAGCTCTTTCTAACTGACCACTAACTGTCATAAACATAAATTAATTACAAACAACAAATTCTAGTTGATAACAATAACTAAATCCTATAAAGTAGCATTATGTCTCCAGTATTCACAAGAATTCATGACAGTATCGAATGCTTGAACAAATCTGGCGTTGATGTAACATTTAACATGTATAACAACATGCAACCCCGTGGCTCTTATCTTGATGACTCGGCGCTTGCAGATAACATCTGGATGCGGTTTTGAAAACGTGCCACTCTGCATTCAAATCTGACGCAGCTTGCTGGCAATTTCATGCCCCTTTCTATCGGGATTTCTAACTATCTATTAATTTGCATTCTAAATATGCATCAAACTTCTCCTTTCCATTGCCAAGCATCCTCCAATGGTTAAATTTTTTCATCATGTTTCCACCTATAATCCTTGCTCTTCTCCACATCATCATCCACTCACCATAATGATAACTCTAACTCCTTGAATCCGGGCATTTGTTGGTAGTGAGCTTGTGTAGCGTCTTCTCCAAACGGGCCCGCAATTTTGGTAGCACCAATCTGGATTTGGTAGTGCATTGTGAAATTCACAGTGCCAAGGAGCTTAGGTAGTGCACTGTGAAATTCACAGCGCCCAGGAGCTTAGGTAGCAAACTGTGAAATTCACAGCGCACAGGAGATTTAGTAGCACCCAGGAGATTTAGTAGTGCCCAGGAGATTTAGTAACGCCTAGGAGATTTGGCAGTGCACTGTCCTCTACACATCCATGCATGAAAATGGTGGAACGGGCGAGAAATTGGGAACAGCATCATATATATCTTGGCTACATTTAGTTCTTCAATACCTACACAATCATTTATCACCTGGCATCTTGCATTGGGAGTGTGTTGGCTTATGTGTTGAATATGGTCGGGTATTGAATGTTATAAATTGACTTATGCATAAGGTTTGACAAGCAGTATGGATTGGCCTTCGGGTCACAGAGATGTTTTAAATAAAAATTTCAATTTTTCATAAAACCTGAGAGCCAAGGTTTTGGCCATAAAAGCCAAATTTGGCCTAAACAAAACCAAAACACCCCACGGTTATATATTCTTAAAAATATAGAGCTTTATCAAAGTAGAGGAGTAGGAAAGCTAATGGTTTGTTTATTTTTGTCATGCAGGTTAAAAGAAAGGAAAAAGGGTCCATGCCAAAGGTAATCAAACGTGAGCTTTGTCAAACTTGTATGAGATAATCTGAAAGTTTAAAAAATGGGCGAAGCTATGAGGTTTTGGGAAATTTTGACAATTGTGGAGAAGGAGTTTAAAATTAGATGAGGTGTTGTAGGAATTTCCAGTAGCAATGTTGGGATTTTAGCAAATGTAAATTTGGGTACTAACATGAAGGAAAACAGTATAAGTTCCAAGGCATCACAATAGGATCCTTTGAGATCATCGGTTTTCCATCGAATGGAAAATCTCCTCAAAAAGGTCAATTATTGCCCATCTTTGTTCCATTCATGCAGTTGAGACACCCTCTATGCATCATTACCTCCAATCTATCATCTCTAAACACCAAGTTGTTTTTTTCACTCTCCATGGACTTCTCCCTTCCCTTGGTGTTCATTATCATTCCATTCCTCTAGTCTTGGGTAGTCTTCCTCCCAGTGTTCACCATTATTGTCACCCCTTTGCCCAAAAGAGTGAAATTGAGAAAATTGTTCAAGAATTTCTCGACACGGGTGTTATATATCTTAGTATCAACCCCTATTATTCTCCTATGGTCATTGTACTCAATAAAGAAGACACTTGGCACTTGTGTCTAGAATTTTGTGCCCTCAACAAACTCACCATCAAAGACAAATTTCCCACTCCTACCATTGATGATCTATTGGATGAATTGAGTGGTTTTAAGTACTTTACTAAACTTGATATTTGTTCTATCTACCACCAAATATGTATGAAAGAGGAATACATTCCCAAGACTGCATTTAGAACTCATGAGGGTCACAATGAGTTCTTGGTAATTCCCTTTGGCCTGTGTAATACTCCCTCCACTTTCCAAAGTCTCATGAATCGTGTCTTTCATATTTTTCTTTGTCATTTTGTCTTATTTTTCTTTGATGATATTCTTATCTATAGTAAAAATTGGACAACACATCTCACCCATGTGGATCAAGTTCTCCATCTACTCTCTCGGCACCAAATTTTCCTCAAACAATCTAAATGTGCCTTTGGAACCATGAAAGTGGAGTACTTGGGTCATATTGTTGGAAAGGATGGTGCACAAGTGGATCCTAAGAAAATTGAAGCTATGCAGGATTGGCCTTGCCCTAAAAATATTAAGATCTTGCGTAGTTTTTTGGGTTTAACGGGTTATTATCACAAGTTTTTTCATAATTATGGAAAATTTCCAACACCTCTCACTGCTCTCCTTAAAAGGAAGGATCTCACTTGGACTCCAACAACTAATCAATCCTGCCACACCTTGAAAGAGACTATGTGCATGACTCTTGTCTTGGCCCTTCTCGACTTCACAAATACTTTTGTCTTGGAAAGTGATGTTTCAGGGAAAGGAATTGGGGCAGTACTCATGAAAGATGGGAGACCTTTTGTCTTCACTAGTAAACAAATTTCAGTGAGACATTTGGGCCAATCAATCTATTAAAAGGAAATGTTGGCTATTCTGCATGTCGTGGATATTTGGCGTCCTTGTCTATTGGGGAAATGCTTCCAAATTAAAACTGATCATCAGATCCTCAAGTATTTTCTATAACAATGAATTTCATCCCCAAAGCAATAAAAATGGGTGACCAAGCTATTTGGCTATGATTATGAAATCATTTACAAGAAGGGAAAATCAAATGTGCTCGTTGACACTCTTTTAAGGAAGTATGAAGAAGAAGTGTCCCTCTTTTTCCTCTCCTTCATTGTACCATATTGTCTCCAGGTTGTTCTCCAGGAATGGTTACAAGACCCCAAAATTTATCGCATGATCCAACAATTGCAACACCATTCTCCAAATTCTCTAGGGTACTCTTGTCATAATGAGGAGATTCGCTACAAAGTCCATCTATATTTAATCAATCAATCACAACTTAAACCCATGGTGCTTTATAATCTTAATGCTTCCCCCACAACTGGGTATTCAAGGTTTATCAAAACCTATGAAAGGGTCAAACATTCTTTTTTTTGGGATGGTATGAAATAAGACATCCACAACTTTGTGGTTGAATGTGATTTTTGTCAATGCAACAAGGGAGAAAAATCCAAATCCCTAAACACACTCCAACCTATTTTGATTCCCCCTATTATTTGGAGGGATATTTATATGGATTTTATTGTTGGCTTACCTAAATCCATAAATAATTCAGTCAACATGGTGGTAGTTGATCGAATTTCCAAATATGTTCATTTCTGTGCTCTTCAACACCCATTCACCGCATCCACATTGGCTCAAATTTTCATGTATAATATATTCAAACTTCATGGCATACCTCATTCTATTGTCTTTGACACAAATCCAAATTTCACTGAGAATTTTTGGCAAGAATTGTTTAGGATCCAAGGAACCCAATTTTTTCTCAGCACCACCTATCATCCCCAAACTTATGGCCAAATTGAAGTTGTCAACAAGTGTTTGGAAACATATTTGTGGTGTTTTTCATCTGACATACAAAATTATCAAGCTCAATGGTTACCCCTAGCTGAATGGTGGTACAACACATCTTACCCTAAAACTACTCGCATGACTTCTTTTGAAGCAATATATAGATAAAATCCATCGCCAGTTCTCTTATAAATGTCAGGTGTCTCAAAGGTTCAGGAGGTTGACAAAAATGTTATAGTCTGAGAGGCCATTCTTCATACCCTGAAAGAAAATTTGGTCATTTCTCATAATCACATGAAGCAACAAGCATATCAAGGTGGTTCCAAACGTCAATTTGTTGAAGGGGACCATGTGTTTCTTCGTCTACAACCTTATAAGAAGACTTCAAACAAAGTTGAACACTATCAAAAACTTGCTCCCAAATTTTATGATCCTTATACAATTCTCAAGAAAGTGGAGCCTATGACCTACTATTTATCTTGTAACATCCCCAGCCACCCAGGTCAGGCCATGCTACTCCAAAAAATTCTATGATACCAATTTGTAACATCCCCGACCACTCAAGTTGGGCCACAATTTTGTAACATCCCCGTCCATCCAGGGCGGGACATGCTACTCAAGAAAATTCTCTGATACAAATTTGTAACATCCTTAGCCACCCAAGTTGGGCCATGCTACTCTAGAAAATTCTCTTATACCATTTTGTAATGTCCCCAACCACCAACAAGTCGGGCTTCGTCACCTCAGATAGATCTCTTTTGTGGAAAAATTCACATATAAACTTAACATGAAATAAATAGAGATAACATGAAAACATACATGTAGCGGAACACATGATATTATTACAAGAATCAAAGATATGCACTAAAATACATCATTTAACCATTAAGGAAAAAAATGATACTTATCTCTTAATTGGAGTACACCAACTACGTGCAGACCTTCCACGAACCTCCCATCCTTAGACCACATTGCTCATCACTCTCAGCAGTGGGTCACCCCTGAGCTGGGAGTAAACTCCACCGGGCGAGGGATTCCTAGACTAGGCAGGGACAAGAAGAAGTTGCATAGTACAATAGGAAGGATTTCCTCCAAGGATCCACTTACGCCCATGTCTCATAGACTCTCATTCCCCACATTCCTGTCCCACCCCAAGAGTGTACACCTTCACTCTCACACAGTCCATCGACTGCTACACCTCCCTTTCTTGGGCTTCAGCAACATGCCGGATCAGGAATTCTCAGAGCTTTGTAGCTGCTACTAGACTCTCTCGAGGAGAAATCACTTCCTTAGCACACTCTCTCACCTAGAGATATTTTCTCACAAGCCTGACAACCTGCTTCTTCTATCCATGGGTCTGACAACCCGCTTCTTCACTCCCGCTTCTCAACACACGGACATGGTGATGGCAGCAACAAAACCTGGATGTGGGAAAATGGTATTGAAATGACAACATGCAGGAAACCCCTAGGGTACAGGTGTAGTGAGGGTATCAATTCGGCTTGTTTTAGAGGTTTGGGGTGTTTCAAGAATTCCACAATGGCATTTCAGGGTTACTGTGTGCTTCTTGGGTGCGCTAGTCAATCATGGTAACAGATGGCCAGCCTGGTTAGAACGGTTAGAGAAAAATGGTGAGAATGGACAAAACGGCGAGAACTTCCCCCCATAAATTTGTATGTGTTTTTCATGATACTTGGCTCTCTAGGAGCACTTTCCCCCCACTTGGAACTCGTTCCTCTCCCTAAAGGAACTTATGATAAATTAATATCTTCTTTACAGCTTTTAGAATAATAATATATTATTCTATTAGGTTCTTAAGCTTAGCCCTTTTTCTTCAATCTCTTAGCCTCATCTCTTGCCCAACCTAGTGGAGCTTAGTCCCCCATAACTCTTTCTTCATGGTCATTCTACATGCAGCGATGTTGTTATATTAATAATATGAATATTTGCATGTACAGAACAGGCTCCTGGCCTTTAACATCTAGGCTCTCCGACCTAATAAACACATAAGTCTACCAGCTTATGATTACTTGGCTCACCAGCCTACAAAACATGTTACATTCATAATCAAAACCGGGGCTCGGCCTTGGGATATTACAATCCCCTCCCCTTATTTTTGCACTGTCCTCAGTGCAACTCTTTTACACAACATCAACAAGATTTTCAAAATCTTCAAAAAGATGCGGGTATTATGCCTACATAGCATCTTTATGCTCCCAAGTTGTGTCCTTGAGATCGTACTAGGTCCACTGGACCTTTACAATCCCTATGGCTCGATTCCAGAGCTTCTTTCTCTTCCAGTCCAATATNAATCAATCACATGATTATCATCAGGTATATATTTCTTAAGCAATGAGACATGAAATACATTATGAATAATCATGCATGTAGGAAATGCAAGCATATAGGCTATTGGTCCAATCCTTTCAAGAATTTCAAATAGTCCACAATATATGGTTGCCAACTTGGAATAGTTTCCCAGCTTCAGGGAACTTCTGTTGGCTTTCACCTTCAAGAAAACATGATCACCCACTTTAAACTCCTTGTGGGTTCTTCCTTTGTCAGAATAGAGTTTATGTCTGTCTTGGGAAACCTTCAAATTATGCTTTATCTTTAACAAATTTTCTTCCATTTCCATGAGCAACTCTAGCCCAATTGTTTCTCTATCAACAGGGTTGTCCCATCTTATTGTTGTGTTGCACTTTTTGCCATAAAGTGTCTCAAATGGGCTCATCTTCAGTGATGCTTGGTACCCATTGTTGTAAGAAAAATCTACCAAGTGTAGGAAGTCTTCCCATATGAATGGTTTGTCCATCACATGAATTCTTAACATATCTTCTACCACTTGATTTACTCTTTCGGTTTGTCCATGAGACTCACGATGATAGGCTATGCTGAAGTTCAGGATCGTTTCGAGCCCCTTGAATAATTCTCTCCAAAACTTCGAGGTGAATTTTGGGTCTCTATCAGACACAATTTTCTTGGGAATACCATGCAATCATGCTATTTCCCTCAAAAATATCAGCGACATTAGATGACGTGTGAGTAGTATTCAAGGGAATAAAATGGGCAGCCTTCGTAAGCTTATCCACTACCACCATGATGGAATCATGTTGCTTGTTTGTTCTGGTTAATCCTGTGATGAAATCCATTTTCACCACTTTCCATTTCCACTTAGGAATGGGTAATGGTTGTAGCAACTCAGCTAGGTGTCTATGCTCAACTTTGACCCTTTAATACTCCATACAGCTGGCGATGTATTTTGCAATTTATTTCTTCATGCACGGCCAATAGTAATGGCTCTTGACTACTATCACTATTTTTTGATATCCAGGGTGCCCAGCATAAGGCATGTTATGCATCTGTTTCAAGATCATACTCCTCAATTTGTGAGAACTGGGTACATAAATTATGTTCATGTACAGGAGTATTCCATCAACTTCCAATCTATAATCTTCTATTTTCTGTAGCATCTTACCTTGTTGTAACTTTGTTACCATTTCCATGTACTGTGTATCTTCTTTTGCAGCCTCCAAAATTTTGTCTATAAGATCGGTTTGATACATGTTGATGGTTGTAGCATGTAGTTCATGCAATCTCCTGTTGAATGCATTAGCCACTTTGTTCTCCTTTCCTTTGATGTGCTTGATATAAAAGTCATACTCATAGAGGAATCCCAACCATCTTCTCTGCCAAGAATTTAAAGTAGGTTGATCAAACAAATATTTCAGACCATTATGGTCTATTCTCAACTCAAACCTCTTTCACATGAGGTGGTGTATCCATTTATTTGAAGTGTGTACTATGGATTCCAACTCCAAATTGTGAGTGGCATAGAGCCTTTCATGCTCTTTCAATTTCCTGGATTCAAAACATATCACAAACCCATTCTGGCTAAGGACTCCACCCAGTCCTTCTTTGCATGCATCTGTGCAAACAATGAATTCTTCATCCAGATCTGCAATATTCAAAATTGGAGCACTGGTTAACAACTACTTCAATTGATGGAAGCTCTTTTCACATTCTTTTGTCCATTGAAACTTTACCCCCTTTCTTTGCAAGGAAGTGATTGGGTGAGCAATCCTTGAAAATCCTACAATGAATCTCATGTAGTAACCAACTAGACCCATGAAGGATCTGACTTTTGTCACATTCTTAGGTGTTTCTGTTGGCCCTTGACCAAGTTTTGAGGATCCTTGGTCATGTTTGACCTACTTTTGGGACTTCGACAGGTTGTCGAAGGTGGAGCGCGAGTCGAAGCAGAGATAGCGGGATCTCAACCCCTTTTTATGGATTTTTGGGTTTTGGGCTATGTAACGGGTATGGGAATGTCGACCCATGGGTTTACCCATGTTTAGGCCCTTTTTGTAATGTATAAATAGAAGTCTAGGCAAGGTAATAAAGGAGAAGGTCTTTTGGTACCTTGCTAAGTGTTAAGTGCAAGTGTGGATTGTAGATGCTTTGTGCATAATGTGTGAGACTTGTAGAGCTAAGTGCAAGTGTGGATTGTAGATTCTTCGTGCATACTGTGTGAGACTTGTAGAGCTAAGTGAAAGTGATTGTAAGAGATGGTGGAAAGTATTTGTGCTATAACTTGGGAAAGGAGGATCTAGCGAAGTGCATGTAGATCTCTTGTTCTCTGCAGAGTGAGATCTCATGGCTCTGTGCATGTAGAAGATTGACAAAAGTAAATAAAAGAGAATAAGAGTTGGTGGATGTAGCCCCAAGATGGGGGTGAACCACGTTTATCATGTGTTGTGGTTTCTTTGTGGTTTATGGTTGTTCTCTTGTTTATGTGATTAAATGATTAGTGCACTGATATATGCTTAGAAGAATTTGATATGATAGCTTAGTGCTAAAAAATGTGAATGAATGCTAGATATAATCTATGTTGATTTGATTAGTGCTTTAATATATTGGATCTGTATGAATATTGCGTTGCTCTGTTATTAGGGTTTATCTGCGCTGTAAACTAAGGCAGGATATTAATGAACTATAACTGCTAAATGCTCTGTTAAGGTGTTGTAATCATAGATCGGTGTCCCAGTTAAGGTTGCAAACATCTGAGTCCTACAACCACCCCTGCCTCTACCTTGGGTGATTCTTCATCTGCTTCGCAGGTGTTGCTGAAAGGGATGATAGTTAGGGTTTTGTTGGTGCGCTCTTGAGCGTTGAACCCTGGGTCTGCTCTTGTGTCAACAAATGGTTCCACTGTCGGGACCTGAAACTGTGATTGCTGGGCACTGAAGAAAATAAAGCTATGTGAGTAGATATGTTGCTTTATTGCACAGTTTTCTACTTGATTTACGAAGTTCTATGGAGGCAGATCTGAAGAAAAGAGGTAAGATCTGAAAGCTTTGTGCTCTGACAGAGGTAAGATTAGTGAATTTTTTTTATTAAAGAGGTAAGATTTGAAGGTTTTGTGCTTTGCTAAAGGTAAGATAAGTGGAATTTTTTTTTTCAAAAGTATGGATCTATGTATGTTTGATAAATTATGTCCTAGCCTGAAAACTAGGGCACAATTAGATGAAAGAAGGTTTGATATGAGTAGATCTGATAGAAATAATGAAAGATATGTTATCTCTGTGCATAGAAAGAATGTTTGGACTAACAAATGAATGCAGGTTCCTAGAAATAATTTTTTGCAGGTTAGTTACTATGACCCTAGTGCACAATACATGAAAGGTTGGGGATCATTCAAAAGAAAGAGAGGATTAAATCTTTTCTATAGTTGCAGAAGACCATGACATCTTGATAAGGAATGCCCTAGTAGAAGACCTGGTTGTCTTTGTTGTAAATATATGGATCATGAAGTTTTGGATTGACCTAGGATGATTGCTAAGGTTGAAAGAATGAATATGATACAAGAAAACCCTAAGGAAGATCAGGAAACTAAAACCATGGCAGAACCCCAGAAAGAATCAGAGAATGTATTGCTACAAATGAAAGAAACCTTGAATGATCACATAAATATCAAATTATCAGATTTCTTCAAAGAAAAAGAGTGCATAGAAACAAGAATAGGAGACTTCGACATTGACTGTGTTCTGGATGAGGAAACACGGGTGAATATCATGACAGAAAGAACTTGGGAAATTTTGGGAAAGCCTGCTATGATTCCTTCATTAGGAGGGATGGGATTATTCAGAGGGAAGTTGATAACCCTATGTGGAAGACTTACCCAAATATCTATGAGTGCTCATGGAACTTCAACAGAGGAAGAGATTGAGGTTTTTTAATTCATTGAGAACAACACCCCATTTTCTATGTTACTAGGAAAAACTTGGATTGAGAAAGATCAGGCCAAAAGAAAGGAAGAGGAAGTCTTAGAACAAAAGAGGAAAGAACTGAGAGACTTCAGAACGAAGAGAATAGTACACTTGATTGAAGAATAGGAGAACAGATCAAATCTATTTAAAGCCAACCACTTGGATGTCGAAGTTGAACGAACACAATAAGACTCACTGAAGAGTGAAGCACATACCCTGGACAAAGAAGAAGTATTACTTTCTAACCCTATGGAAGGCCATCAACAATGCAAAGTTACTATGCTAAAAGGAGATAAGAATCAGAATGGAAAGAGAAATGTCGAGAAGAAGATTACAGGGAAGAAGGCTAGAAAGATCAGTAAGAAGAGGGAAAAGATAAAAAAAGTTGTTGAATGTTACAGAAGGGACTTCGCAGAAAAAAAAAGATTTGCAAAATTGGAACTTCGCTGAGATATCAGAACAACGCAACATGGTACTTCGCCATGGCTAAGAGATATAGTTGTTGAAAGTATTATAACCACTAGCCCAATGCCCCGAATGGTTAGAACAACAGTTATGGCCTGAAAGCTCACCATCAGACTGTTGGGACTGTGCCGCAATGCACAGAACTGTATTGATGAAGGCCTCTCATCCGTTTGAGAGATCCATCGACTGTTGCACCAAGAACACTTTTGTGAATTGTATCCAAGCCATCCCATTACTACCACACTATGTTTATTGATATCGACACCTATTATATTGCTTTGAGAACTCATTCATCCACCTGAGTTATCCGATCTAAGTGTGCATGTCAGACAAGCTCAGTGCTGTAGAGAAAATCGTCAAAGAAGTTCTAATAAACCTTATGGCTAATAAGGTGATGTCCATAGGAATTCAAGCTTCATCGATGAGAGGAGTGAAAGCCTCCCTGTCGAATGCTCACGGATCTGGACCATCCTAACCTACAATAGAGAAAATAACCAAGCATCGAGATGACTTGGAAAATGCGAAGTTAATCCCGACTATCCTTCCCGACTACAACCCGCCTCTGGCTGGCGTGATGAGTCGTGATAGTGTCCCAAGAGACTTTGATTACACCATGGTTACTGAGTACCTCTCG
>JASDQU010374393.1:107406-124519 GCA_032191745.1 Picea mariana | reverse complement strand
CCAAGGATCCACTTACACCCATGTCTCATAGACTCTCATTCCCCACATTCTTGTCCCACCCCAAGAGTGTACACCTTCACTCTCACACAGTCCATCGACTGCTACACTTCCCTTTCTCGGGCTTCAGCAACAGGCCGGATCAGGAATTCTCAGAGATTTGTAGTTTCTACTGGACTCTCTCCAGGAGAACTCACTTCCTTAGCACACTCTCTCACCTAGAGATATTTTCTCACAAGCCTGACAACCTGCTTCTTCTATCCATGGGTCTGACAACCCACTTCTTCACTCTCGCTCCTCAACACATGGACATGGTGATGGCAGCAACAAAACCTGGATGTGGGGTAATGATATTGAAATGACAACATGCAGGAAACCCCTAGGGTACACGTGCAGCGAGGGTATCAATTCATCTTGTTTTAGAGGTTTGGGGTGTTTCAGGAATTCCACAATGGCATTTTGGGGTTACTGTGTGCTTGTTGGGTGCGTTGGTCAATCATGGTAATAGATGGCCAGCCTGGTTAGAACGGTCAGAGAAAAATGGTGAGAATGGTCAAAATGGTGAGAAATCCCCCTTATAAATTTGTTTGTGTTTTTCATGATACTTGGCTCTCCAGGAGCACTTTCCCCCCACTTGGAACTTGTTCCTCTCCCTAAAGGAACTTATGATAAATTAATATCTTCTTTACAACTTTTAGAATAATAATATATTAATCTATTAGGTTCTTAAGCTTAGCCCTTTTTTCTCAATCTCTTAGCCTCATCTCTTGCCCAACCTAGTGGAGCTTAGTCCCCCATAACTCTTTCTTCGTGGTCATTCTACATGCAACGATGTTGTTATATTAATAATATGAATATTTGCATGTACAAAATAGGCTCCTGGCCTTTAACATCTAGGCTCTCCGGCCTAATAAACACATAAGCCTACCAACTTATAATTACTTGGCTCACCAGCCTACAAAACATGTTACATTCATAATCAAAACCGGGGCTCGTCCTTGGGATATTACAATCCCCTCCCCTTATTTTTGCACTGTCCTCAGTGCAACTCTTTTACACAACATCAACAAGATTTTCAAAATCTTCAAAAAGATGTGGGTATTATGCCTGCATAGCATCTTTATGCTCCCACGTTGTGTCCTCGAGATCGTACCAGGTCCACTGAACCTTTACAATCCCTATGGCTCGATTCCAGAGCTTCTTTCTCTTCCAGTCCAGTATGTGCACTATACACACTTGTAAAACACCTTCTTGCTCCACCTAAATCACATTCCAATCAATCACATGATTATCATCAGGTATATATTTCTTAAGCAATGAGACATGAAATACATTATGAATAGTCATGCATGTAGGAAATGCAAGCATATAAGCTATTGGTCCAATCCTTTCTAGAATTTCAAACGGTCCATAATATCTAGTTGCCAACTTGGAATAGTTTCCCAGCTTCAGGGAACTTCTATTGGCTTTCACCTTCAAGAAAACATGATCACCCACTTTAAACTCCCTGTGGGTTCTTCCTTTGTCGGAATAGCTTTTCTGCCTGTCTTGGGCAACCTTCAAATTCTGCTTTATCTTTAACAAATTTTCTTCCATTTCCATGAGAAACTCTGGCCCAATTGTTTCTCTATCAACTGGGTTGTCCCATCTTATTGTTGTGTTGCACTTTTTTCCATAAAGTGCCTCAAATGGGCTCATCTTTAGTGATGCTTGGTACCCATTATTGTAAGAAAAATCTACCAAGTGTAGGAAGTCTTCCCATATGGATGGTTTGTCCATCACATGCATTCTTAACATATCTTCTACCACTTGATTTACTCTTTCGGTTTGTCCATCAAACTCAGGATGATAGGCTATGTTGAAGTTTAGGATCGTTTCGAGCCCCTTGAATAATGCTCTCCAAAACTTCAAGGTAAATTTTGGGTCTCTATCAGACATAATTTTCTTGGGAATACTGTGCAATAATGTTATTTCCCTAAAAAATATCAGTGACATTAGATAACGTGTGAGTAGTATTCAAGGGAATAAAATGGGCAACCTTTGTAAGCTTATCCACTACCACCATGATGGAATCATGTTGCTTGTTTGTTCTGGTTAATCTTGTGATGAAATCCATTTTCACCACTTCCCATTTCCACTTAAGAATGGGTAATGGTTGTAGCAACTCAACTAGGTGTCTATGCTCAACTTTGACCCTTTGATACTCCATACATTTGGCGATGTATTTTGCAATTTATTTCTTCATGCATGGACAATAGTAATGACTCTTGACTGTTGCCACTGTTTTCTGATATCCAGGGTGCCCAGCATAAGGCATGTTATGCATCTCTTTCAAGATCATACTCCTCAATTTGTGAGAACTGGGTACATAAATTATGTTCATGTACAGGTGTATTCCATCAACTTCCAATCTATAATCTTCTATTTTCTGTAGCATCTTACCTTGTTGTAACTTTGTTACCATTTCCATGTACTGTGTATCTTCTTTTGCAGCCTCCAAAATTTTGTCTATAAGATTGGTTTGATACATGTTGATGGTTGTAGCATGTAGTTCATGCAATCTTCTATTGAGTGCATTAGCCACTTTGTTCTCCTTTCCTTTGATGTGCTTGATATAAAAGTCATACTCATAGAGGAATCCCAACCATCTTCTCTACCAAGAATTTAAAGTAGGTTGATCAAACAAATATTTCAGACCATTATGGTCTTTTCTCAACTCAAACCTCTTTCCCATGAGGTGGTGTCTCCATTTATTTAAAGTGTGTACTATGGCTTCCAACTATAAATTGTGAGTGGCGTAGAGCCTTTCATGCTCTTTCAATTTCCTGGAATCAAAACATATCACAAACCCATTCTGGCTGAGGAATCCACCCAATCCTTCTTTGCATGCGTCTGTCCAAACAATGAATTCTTCATCCAGATTTGCAATATTCAAAATTGGAGCACTGGTTAACAACTGCTTCAATTGATGCAAGCTCTTTTCACATTCTTTTGTCCATTGAAACTTTAACCCTTTTCTTTGCAAGGAAGTGATTGGGTGAGCAATCCTTGAAAACCCCATAATGAATCTCATGTAGTAACTAGCTAGACCCATGAAGGATCTGACTTCTGTCACATTCTTAGGTGTTTCTGTTGGCCCTTGACCAAGTTTTAAGGATCCTTGGTCATGTTTGACCTACTTTTGGGACTTCGATAGGCTGTCGAAGGCGGAGCGCGAGTCGAAGCGGAGATAGTGGGATATCATCCCCTTTTTAGGGATTTTTGGGTTTTGGGCTATGTAACGGGTATGGGAATGTCGACCCATGGGTTTACCCATGTTTAGGCCCTTTTTGTAATGTATAAATAGAAGTCTAGGCAAGGTAATAAAGGAGAAGGTCTTTTGGTACCTTGCTAAGTGTTAAGTGCAAGTGTGGATTGTAGATGCTTTGTGCATATTGTGTGAGACTTCTAGAGCTAAGTGCAAGTGTGGATTGTAGATGCTTCGTGCATATTGTGTGAGACTTGTAGAGCTAAGTGCAAGTGATTGTAAGATATGGTGGAAAGTATTTGTGCTATAACTCGGGAAAGAAGGATCTAGCGAAGTGCATGTAGATCTCTTGTTCTCTGTGGAGTGAGATCTCATGGATCTGTGCATGTAGAAGATTGACAGAAGGAAATAAAAGAGAATAAGAGTTGGTGGACGTAGCCCTAGGCTAGGGGTGAACCACGTTTATCATGTGTTTTGGTTGCTTTGTGGTTTATGGTTGTTCTCTTGTTTATGTGATTAAATGATTAGTGCACTGATATATGCTTAGAAGAATTTGATATGATAGCTTAGTGCTAAAAAATGTGAATGAATGCTAGATATAATCTATGTTGATGTGATTAGTGCTTGAATATATTGGATCTGTATGAATATTGTGCTTCTCTATTATTAGGGTTTATCTGTGTTGTAAACTAAGGTTGGATATCAATGAACTATAACTACTAAATGCTCTGTTAAGGTGTTGTAATCACAGATCGGTGTCCTAGCTAAGTTTGCAGACATCTGAGTCCTACAACCACCCCTGCCTCTACCTCGGGTGAGACTTCATCTGCTTCGCAGGTGTCGTTGAAAGGGATGATAGTTAGGGTTTTGTTGGTGCGCTCTTGAGCGTTGAACCCTGGGTCTGCTCCTATGCCAACAAATGGTTTCGTTGTCGGGACCTGAAACTGTGATTGCTGGGAACTGAAGAAAATAAAGCTATGTGAGTAGATATGTTGCTTTATTGCATAGTTTTCTACTTGATTTATGAAGTTCTGTGGAGGCAGATCTGAAGAAAAGAGGTAAGATCTGAAAGCTTTGTGCTCTGATAGAGGTAAGATTAGTGATTTTTTTTTATTAAAGAGGTAAGATTTGAAGGCTTTGTACTTTTCTAAAGGTAAGATAAGTGGAATATATTTTTTCAAAAGTATGGATCTATGTATGTTTAATAAATTTTGTCCTAGCCTAAAAACTAGGGCATAATTAGATGAAAGAAGGTTTGATATGAGTAGATCTGATAGAAATAATGAAAGATATGTTATCCCTGTGCATAGAAAGAATGTTTGGACTAATAAATGGATGCAGGATCCTAGAAAGAATTTTTTGCAGGTTAGTTACTGTGACCCTAGTGCGCAGTACAGGAAAGGTTGGGGATCATTCAAAAGAAAGAGAGGATTAAATCTTTGCTATAGTTGCAAAAGACCATGACATGTTGCTAAGGAATGCCCTGGTAGAAGACCTAGTTGTCTTTGTTGTAAATATATGGATCATGAAGTTTTGGATTGCCCTGGGATGATTGCTAAGGTTGAAAGAATGAATATGATACAAGAAAACCCTAAGGAAGATCAGGAAACTAAGACCATGGCAGAACCCCAGAAAGAATCAAAGAATGTATTACTACAAATGAAAGAAACCTTGAATGATCACAGAAATATCAACTTATTAGATTTGTTCAAAGAAAAAGAGTGCATAGAAACAAGAATAGGAGACTTTGACATTGACTGTGTTCTAGATGAGGAAACATAGGTGAATATCATGACAACAAGAACTTGGGAAATTTTGGGAAAGCCTGCTATGATTCCTTCATTAGGAGGGATGGGATTATTCAGAGGGAAGTTGATAACCCTATGTGGAAGACTTACCCAGATATCTATGAGTGCTCATGGAACTTCGTCAAAGGAAGAGATTGAGGTTTTTAAATTCGTTGAGAACAACGCCCCATTTTCTATGTTACTAGGAAAAAATTGGATTGAGAAAGATCAAGCCAAAAGAAAAGAAGAGGAAGTCTTAGAAAAAAAGAGGAAAGAACTGAGAGACTTCAGGACTAAGAGGATAGTACACTTGATTAAAGAACAAGAGAACAGATCAAATCTATTTAAAGCCAGCCACTTGGATGTCGAAGTTGAAAGAACACAATAAGACTCACCGAAGAGTGAAGCACCTACCCCGGTCAGAGAAGAAGTATTACTCTCTAACCTTATGGAAGGCCATCAACAATGCAAATTTACTATGCTAAAAGGAGATAAGAATCAGAATGGAAAGAGAAATGTCGAGAAGAAGATTATAGGAAAGAAGGCTAGAAAGATCAGTAAGAAGAGGGAAAAGATAAAAAAATTGTTGAATGTTACAGAAGGGACTTCGTAAAAAAAAAAAGGTTTGCAAAACTAGAACTTCGTTGAGATATCAAAACAATGCAACATGGCACTTCGCCATGGCGAAGCGATATAGTTGTTGAAAGCATTATAACCACTAGCGCGATGCCCCAAATAGTTAGAACAACAGTTATGGCCCGAAAGCTCACCATCAGACCGTTGGGACCGCGCCACAATGCACAGAACCGCATTGATGAAGGCTTCTCATCCATTTGAGAGATCCATCGACTGTTGCACCAAGAACACTTTTGTGAATTGTATCCAAGCCATCCCATTACTACCACGCTATGTTTATTGATATCGACACCTATTATATTGCTTTGAGAACTCATTCATCCACCTGAGTTATCCAATCTAAGTGTGCATGTCAGACAACCTCAGTGCCACAGAGAAAATCGTCGAAGAAGTTCTAATCAACCTTATGGCTAATAAGGTGATGTCCATCGGAATTCAAGCTTCATCGACGAGAGGAGTGAAAGCCTCCCTGTTGAATGCTCGCGGATCTGGACCATCCTGACCTATAGTAGAGAAAATAACCAAGCATCGAGATGACTTGGCAAACACGAAGTTAATCCCAACTATCCTTCCCGACTACATCCCGACTCTGGCTGGTGCAATGAGTCGTGACAGTGTCCCAAGAGACTTTGATTACACCATGGTTACTGAGTACCTCCTGAAGGGGATACGTGCAATTAGAAAACAGTAGGATAAGATCGCGATGTTGAAGTTCAATGACTTAAACCTAGGGGACCGTAAGAACTACAGTATGCTCACTCGTTACAAGTATCTGACCAGGATGAAAGGGAATAAATAAAAAATAATCCCCCAACCATGGACTATGAACCTTGCATAGTCCACCCTCTTGAATGTGATGAAGATTCTGCACTTTGGAAGGCACTAGGAGGTTAACGCGTGTGTTAATCTCCTACTATCATGTTACCATGGCATATATCTATGGATAGATAGATGCATCATAGTTGATACAACGTTGATCCATAGGATCACCAGATTGAGCATGCAAGGACTCGATCCACAGGACTTCTACCCAAGGAAGGCCACAAATCGCACACTGGCACAGAGAATCAAAGACACATATGGTGATGTAGAAAAGGGGACACAAGGCTACAAGGTAGCTCCCATCAAGAATGGCGCAGTGCACCTAGCCTGGCAATAGATCACAAGAAATCTCATGAGAAAGAACAAACCTTCACAGGTCACAGGATTCATTGTTGACCTTACCGAGAAATGTGTAGAAGGACTCTAGATGAACTAGGCGAAATACCTAGTCAAACAGCTGGAACTAGATTTTTGTGAAGCTTAGGATCAGGGCTATGAGCTCCACTTTAGCTAGCTTCTGATCCTCATAGCGTTACTTCTTGGGAGATGCTGGAAGGTGCGACCTTCCCAGACATTGAGTTGTTTGAACCACTCGTTGCAAAGTTCACCACGCTCTGGTACTTGAGCGATATGGGAAAATAGTGGAAATCAAATGCAATACTCCATACTATTGGCCCTTGGGTATGAAATCAAGTGAAGATCAATGAAGAAGAGGTAAAATGTGAACTTCATGGGAGACACGGTGATTGTTACTGGGTTGAAGTAAGAAAAAGAGCAGAAAAGAAGGATCAAAGCCCAAGAAAGCTAGTCGTTGGATGAGGAGATCAAGGATGACAGATAAGCAAGGTATATGGATCAAGGACAACTCAGATAGCGGGAAAATCCACCATTATCACCGCATGGGAAGAAAGGAGAGACAGGCTGGAGAAGCCCAGGAAAAGAGTGTCAATTTAACCTAGGGTTTTAGACACCTAGGGTTTGTATATCTAGGGTTTTTGACACCTAGGCCTCAACCTAAGGTTGTCGGTGAGGGACTATATTGTATAAATAGAGGTTGAGAGGACCTAGGTTGGGTCAGTACTTTTGTTGAGAATTGTTATTGATTTTTTTCATTGAGATAATATCGTATTGTGAGTGAGAGAAGTGTTGAGAGTAAGAGCCTTCTAACATTGTAAGATCTTCAGCTGGTGCGAAGATCAAGTCCTACAACTGGGTGCGTAGATCAAGTCCTGCAACTAGTTTCATAGGAGGGGGGGAGAAAGAGAGAAGAAGAAGAAGATCTGCTAGTAGAGAGTGCAGACAAGAACTATAAGATTTACCTTAATAAATCATAAGCATAGTTCTGTAGACGTAGCCCTAGAGAGAGGGTGAACCATGTATATCTTGTGTTGAGTGTGATTGTTGCTTTGATCTCTATTGTTGTTATATTGTTATTTGCATTGTTGTGTTAGATCAGATCTATAGCTGTGTAGGATAGATCTAGCTTGATAAGTGTTAGATGTATAATGAGTTGATGTTGTACTGGATCCACTTGATATTCCTCTGGATGTAGACATCTTTGTCCTGTAACCCCCCTCATAGCTACTTCGGGTGAGATTGCAACTACTTCGTAGGTGTTTTCGAAAGGGTCAGTAGCTAGAGCTTGTTGGTGCGCTCTTGGAGTGAACCTCGGGTTTGCCCCTGTGCCAACAAATGGTTTCGTTGTTGGGACTGTAATATTCATGAGGGAATGTCAAGGTGGTTCCCATTGAAGATAGAGATTCAAAAGTGGATAGAATATCAAGAGAGGGACTTCGTTGAAGCCCAAAACAAGAACCCTAAGCTAAGTATTGAAGATTGGCTACAAAGATACATTTTCACCGACATCCACGAGATCTTCTTTGGAGGAATCCATCAAGATTTGTTTGAGTGGTTGACTAGGTTAGTTGATACCTAGTTCGATATCAAATCTAGACCCATTGTGGCTTGGACGTTGGCGCTGATCCATAAGGTTAAAAGATTCGACAACGTTGTATCCAAAGTAGTAGATCATTGGCTTGATAGTACCATTGGAGGGTATATCACCGAATTTGTTGTCGACAGAGTAGATTTATATAGCCAAGCTGAGAGATACTTTTTCAAAGGACCCAGAGGGAAATTTCTGCATTTTCTAAAGCTGAGAATCAAGATGCTCTTGCATGAGAAGAAAATTCTAAAGATACACTAGATTGGTTGAAGCCAGAAAATCTAATGTTCAAAAATTTGGACAGCAACATTGACACAGAAGATGGACATACGCGCAGTGGGAGAGTGTTTATAGGGGTTCACCTTGAGAACATGTTCAAGAAAAACTATGGAGAAGAAGGTTTCTACAGTGGGGAAGAGGCAGATCTAACAGACAAAGAACGTCCAGAACCCTCTAGGCCAGAGGAAGGAGCAACTGAAGAACTTCGCCAAGACAAGCCAAAAAACTCAAGAACTGCACAGACTGCTGAAGTAAGTATCATTAACCCTCCTATTGTTTCAACAGTACTACGAAATCAGAGTAATCAGAATCACCAGAGTCCTCAGAGTGTTACTACTAGAAGTTCAGCATCTACTTAGACAGGAAACCCAGGTAGCTCTATGGAGGATGAGATGAGGTTCCCTATCTTTAGAGGGGATGTATCTGAAGACCCCGATCAACATTGGTTCCTGCATATGAAGCCGTGTGGAATATTAAGAATGTCACTAATGATGTTGTCAAAAGAACCCAGTTCAACACTACTCTTAGAGATCATGCACTGAGCTGGTACATGAAGCTTGTCCAAGGACTTGCATAGCCCCAACCATTGAATGAGATCAAGAACATGTTGATTGTAGAATTCAAGAAAACCAAAGTGGAGTCACAATGTATTATAGAGCTGAAGGAGATCAAACAAAAGTTTGTCGAACCTGTCTGGAAATTCAATCAGAGATTCAAGACCTTAACATGCCGATTAACTTTTAAGATCCCAGATGAACAAAACAAAGAATGGTTCATCACTGCATTGTTACCATGCATCAGAGTTCCTCTGATGCAACAGAAAATTGTTTCATGGCCTGAGGTGCTGGAGATCACCATGCATCTTGAATCATCCCCTATGGGAGAATCCATCTTAGTATGAGCCAGATATTGAACCAGCTGACCAGTTTGTCTTTACAGGTCGAAGACATAAAAAAGGATAAGGGAAAGGAAAAAAGAGAAAACATATGGTGTGTCATATGTAGATCAGAGGGCCATGATAAGGAACACTGCCCTACATTTCATGAATATTTGGCCTCAAGAGCTCTGAATCCTTTGAAGCAAGGCACATTACCCTGGTGCGAAGTATGTAGAAATCGACATCACCTCGGTGAGTGCTACTATATGTAGAAGTATGTTCAGACACCCACAAACTTGTATTGCACATTTTGTAAGTCAGTAGGGAATGATGACAGATATTGTAGGGCCTTTGACCTTATGCATGAAATATTAAGAGACATATACAGGATCCAAGGAAAAGTGCATCAAGAAGGAAACAATGCACATTATAAATCCCCAAGAAGAGGAAATCTCAATCCTCATGGTGGATACATAGGACGAGGACGAGGATGAGGAATGGGTCGAGGCCTAGGACAAATAATATGTTACAACTGCGCACAGCCAGGGCATCTAGCAAGGGACTGTCAGAAACCTTGCACCACTTGCAATTATTGCAATTCTTTTGAGCATATCATAGAGGACTTCCCTATACTACTAGCTAAGCTACAGGAAAGATGAGGACCTCAACATAACCTGCAAGTGAAACTAATATATGTTGAACCTCATGGAGAAGACCCTAGAGTCGTTGTTATTACTCGAGGAGGCGTTGTTACAGGAGAATATAGAGTGACCCAGGGAAAGACTACAAAAGACTCAGAAGTCAGAAAAGCTGCAGAGAAGACTCAAAATTTTGATGCCAAGAAAGAAAGATGAACATTTGAATATGCAAGGAAAGAATTCAGAAGAGATCAAGGCTCATCATCAAGAACATGGCCAGAATTAAGAGAATATAGAATGCCACTAGTATTTGATCAGTTTTCTTCACTGAGAGAGGGAACAGAGGTAAGTAAGCTCATCGAATTTTTGTACACTTGTATTAAGTTAATTCAAGATGAGAACATTGTACAAGAGCTACAAAACTTAATCAGGAAATATGAGCTAGGAAAGGTAGACCCCTTACTAAATAGGGAAGTACACTAGATTGGAAAGAAGAGAAGGACAAATAAAGAATTACATTTGAATTCTCAGATAGGAGAGTATGATATAGATTATGTGGTCCTTGACTTAGAGTCGAAGGTCAATGTCATGACGAAGCAAACTTGGGTACTGATGGGAAAACCCAAGCTGATCT
This sequence comes from Picea mariana, assembly GCA_032191745.1. Lineage (NCBI taxonomy): Eukaryota > Viridiplantae > Streptophyta > Pinopsida > Pinales > Pinaceae > Picea > Picea mariana. The sequence continues at coordinate 113,657 of JASDQU010374393.1, read as the reverse complement.
ATCCCCTATCAGGCTTCGCATGGCCAATCAACAAGCTGTCAACCCATTTGGACGATTGTAGCATGTCCATGTGGACATCGACAGAGTTAGAACCTTTGCAAATTTTGAGGTAATTGAAATTGTTGATGACAGTTGTCCTTACCCTATATTGTTAGGAATTTATTGGGCCTTCAACAACTCTATTGTTGTTGATTTGAAGAAAAGATGTATGCAATTCGAAAGAGATGGCCTTAGGGTCATCACACCCTTAGATCCAGATGAGATTCTGCGTTAGACATAGCCCATCAGAGAAGAAGACCATGCATTCGAACTGGAAAACATCTACAAACTGACAGCCAGACAACAAGATTACATCAACCCTACAGTTGATGGGAATCTGAGCTGGCGAAGTGACATCACATGTTCATCAGATTCAGAAGAAGCACTGGAGAACTGGCAGAACCAGATGTATGAAGTATCTACCAGAATATGTGCTAGATTAACCAGAGAAGTTCATTGGATCAACACAACAGTAAGTAACTTACCCACATTTGATGGTTTGAACTCTTTAGAAGCCTTCCTATCAGATTTTGAAACAAGTGTACCAACACAACATCGATTGTTGGAAATGGATGAGGCCCTGAAAGCTACACCAGTGAGATTGTGGGGGACACATAAAATAAACATCACAGACTTGACACAATGTCAAACCTTGATGACAGCATGGTTCTCAGCACAAGCAGTAAGCTGCGAAGTAAGGTATAATGGTCGAGGTTGCCCAAAGGACCATCTGCAAAGCTGTGAAGAAGCCTAGAGTGACATTCCTCGAGAGAAATGGGTGAAAAGATTCATTAACACACTGGACACTACCCCTATCAACTGGTACCTTCAAATGGAGTTGCGCCTTGTCACTGCAGATTGGAAAGGTATGATTTACAATTTTATCACCACCTTTCTATTTGAGAGTGAATACCCTTCAGTAGACCAAGCATTACAGATTGTGATTCAGTAAGTATTCGAAGAGGCATCTAGCCCCCCTATGGAACACGAAGAGGATGAATGGACTGCGCCTCTCCAGAAATTGTAGGGCTGCTACAACATCAATGTCGATGACAATGATGATCCCATGAAGATAAACATCACTGAAACAGAAGTCCAAAGAGATGTGGAAGGACCATGAGCTGAGCTACCATTTATTGGTCAGCCAACCAAGATCAAAAAGGTCAATATTGGAATAGAGAAGACACTGAAGCTTGCCAATGTCGGAGATTATCAGGATGTTGCTACCATTGACAATATTACAGATCTATTGCATGAATATTAGGACATGGTTCCAACCAATTTCACTGATATGAAGGGAATCAAAGGACCTATGGGAGATATCAGAATACCTTTGAAACCAGATGCAAAGCCAGAGTAGTCAAGGACTGTAGAGAAACTATAGTTGCATGATTTATATTTGATGACATAATAACCAGGTTTAGATGCCCCAAGATCCTCATGAGTGATCAAGGCACACATTTCATCAATAAGACAGTTAAATCCATAAATGAAGAATTTGCAATCCACCATCAGAAGAGTACACCTTACCACCCACAAGAAAATGGAACGGTTGAAGCATTCAACAAGATCTTGGAGACATCATTGACGAAGATTTGCAGTGTGAACAGGGATGACTGGGATTTAAGAGTACTTGCAGTACTTTGGGCTTATAGAACCACTAGCAAGAAATTAACAATGTAGACCCCCTTCAAGTTGGTTTATGGTCTTGAAGTTGTTGTCCCGATGGAATACTTGGTACCAAGCTTAAGAATTGTTGCATTTACAGACATGGATGATATTGGCATTGTTCGGGAGAGGCTCACACAGTTGGTTGAACTGGAAGAAGACAGATTTATTGCAGGATTTAATCAGCATGTTCAGAAGGACAGAGAGATGGTCTACCATGATAGGCACATCAAGACGAAGGCTTTTAGACAAGGTGATTTAGCATTGATATATGACAACAAGTTTACCAAACATCTAGGGAAGTTTAGAACGCATTGGCTTGGGCCATATGAGATCACCTATATTACAGAAGGATGAGCTGCTCAGCTGAAGACATTGAAGGGAGAATGGAAGGAAGACTTGGTGAATGGGAGTCGGTTGAATTTGTACTATGACAACCAACTGCCTCGTAGCTCTTAGTAGAAAGCTAGAAGAAAAGGGTCTAGGTAACAGGTGCAATTGAAATTGGGTACTAGACACAGAAAAGACAGTCTGCACAGGGATGGAGAGGAGGCATAAAGCAAAAAGCAAAGACTGCACTGCACAGTCCAAATTCAAAGTAAAACAAAAGGATCAAATCTAAAGTACCTCAGGATGAGTCACATGTGAGTGTTGGGGGCATGTTGGCCCTTGGGTATGAAATCAAGCGAATATCAAGGAAGAAGAGGTAAAATGTGAACTTCGTGGGAGACACAATGACTGTTACTGGGTTGAAGTAAGCAAAAGAGAAGAAAAGAAGGAGTGAATCCCAAGAAAGCTAGTTGTTGGATGAGGATATCAGGGATGACAGATAAGCAAGGTATATGGATCAAAGAAAACTCAGATAGCGGGAAAAGCCATCGTTAGCACTACATGGGAAGAAAGGAGAGATAGGCTGGCGAAGCCCGGGAAAAGAGGGTCAAGTTGAACTAGGGTCTTAGACACCTAGGGTTTGTATATCTAGGGTTTTTGACACCTAGGTCTCGACCTAAGGCTATCGGTGAGGGACTATATTGTATAAATATAGGTCGAGAGGACCTAGGTCAAGTTAGTACTATTGTTGAGCATTATTATTGATTTTTGTTCATTGAGAGAATATTGTATTGTGAGTGAGAGAAGTGTTGAGAGTAAGATCCTTCTGGCATTGTAAGATCTTTAGTTGGGTGCGAAGATCAAGTCCTGTAGCTGGGTGCACAGGAGTGGGAGAGAAAGAGAGAATAAGAAGAAGATGTGCTAGCAGAGAGTGCTGACAAGAACTATAAGCTTTACCTTAATAAATCATAAGCACAGTTCTGTGGACGTAGCCCTAGAGAGAGGGTGAACCACGTATATCTTACATTGAGTGTGATTGTTTCTTTGATCTCTGTCATTGTTATATTGTTATTTGCATTGTTGTGTTAGATCAGATCTATAGTTTCACATGATAGATCTAGCTTGATAAGTGTTAGATGCATAATGATTTGATGTTGTACTAGATCCACTTGATATTCCCCTGGTTGTAGACATCTCTGTCCTACAACACTCCTCATAGCTGCTTCGGGTGAGATTCAATCTGCTTCACAGGTGTTGCTGAAAGGGCCAGTAGCTAGGGCTTGTTGGTGCGCTCTTGGAGTGAACCTCAGGTCTACCCCCGTGCCAACACATACATACTATGTGTAGTTGAAGAGGGTCATCGAAGCTGTCCCTCGCATGATGCCAAACAACCTGCACCGGTTCATACCTCTCATGAAGTTCTTCACAGATCGTCACTTCATTTATATCACTTCACGAGCATATGAGCATAAAGAAGAGCTTCAGTCATACTATAAGTGTTGATTAAGGTTGGTTGTCATTGATGTACACCCTTGAAGAAATACCCATAGCACAAAGGTTTGGGTAATGGACCCAATATTATTTGATGTAAATATGAATCATTATTGTTTTGTCATGGTTGATAAGAAGTAAATATGGATGAACTCCAAAGTGGTCCCCTTATGGTGAAAGCCCTCATGGGAAGACGCTTTGCGGAGTAAGAGAACCCATGCTTAATTGTGGAATAATGAAATGAAGGACAGTGAATTTGTCAGGGAAACTATCCTATATGGATAGTGCTTGTCATGCAATTTTTGGTGGTATGTAGAATGTCACATAACTCCTCATGGTTATAGAGTTATTACCATGTGAAGTTGGAGAACCCAGGTTTGGGTAACGGACCCAAGTTTGTTTGATGGATAATGGTATGATTTTTGCTATATTTGAAGGTAATACTATTCTATATGGATAGTCCATGTCATTCCATTTCTAGTGGTATGTGGAGTGTCACATAACTCCTCATGGTTTGAGATTTATGACCTTACGAAGTTGGAGGACCCTCGTATGTCATCTAGAAGCCCCAAAAGGTCAAAGTAGTCAAAGTGGTTTAAGAGATTTTAAAAGGTAAATAATAAAGTGAAGTGATGAGTGTATTATAATTCAAAGTGAATACAAAATAAATTATTTCAATAATAAATTTAATGGATAAATTAGAAGTGGGTTAACCATAAAATAAGGAAAGTGGGCCAAGTAACCTAGAAGATGTTTTTAAGGAAGCTAGTCTTAAAACTAGTCAAAAACATGTGTTTCGGGTAAAAATGTCATAACTTCTTCATAAAAAATCAAAATTCAATGATACCAAATGTGTTTATTAGGGTACAGTCTATAGTATGTTGTGTAATAGTTTCAGATCAATTCAACGAATATTTCATATGGGGTACGCTCTACAAGGTCGCTCTCTAGAATAAGCCAGAATTCAACAAGGTATGTCATTTTTACTATAACTCCTTTTCTGAGAGGTTCCAAGTAGTGACACCTGGAAGAATTTCATAAACATGCTGAAGAACATTGTGTATCAGTTTCAGATCTTTATACATTATAGGTTCAAAGTTATGATTATTTCAAGTTAGGGTTGTTGACTAATCCAAAACTAGGCATGTGAGACTAAAGAAAAGTTTGATGAAAATGATAGTCTCTTGTTGTTAAAGTTAAGGAAGGTTTGCAGGAATTTGATCATATACACCAGGTATATTATAAAGCTACAAATGAGATTTGGATGATGAAATTGATGAGGGATTTTAGTTGAGGTACATGTTGAGTACATGGTTGAGACAAGTAGTTGATGAGTTGGCACATACATGAGGTGTATAGTTGATGATGTTGGTACATATTTATAAGTAGTTGACACATGATTGGTACATACTTGGTACATACTTGGATGCACTTGTTTATGGTACAGGTTGATTATAGGTTGTTTGGTACAGGTTGGTGCATGTTTGATGCACTTGTTTATGGTACAGGTTGATTATAGGTTGATGCATGGTACAGATTTATTGGTACAAGTTTACAGTGGTATATCTCATAGTGATAGTATGACAGTGGTTCCATCATTCTAATTCTACTTCAGGGTGGCAGGATGGGGCAAGGAAAGGTGGTTGTAGCCACCTTCCGGTTGTAGCCGGAGAACATAGGGGGTTGTACCCTTCTTCTGGTTGTAGCTAGAGAATTGGGGAGTTGGAGCTTCCCTTAAGTTGTAGATTGAGAAAGTAGGGGGTTGGAACCTTCTTCCAATTGCAGCTGGAAAACAAAGGAAGTTGGTGCTTCCAATGAATGTAATTCTTTGAGACATATAAGAAAAATCATTCTGTGGTTTTCTCCCGATTTGGGTTTCCACGTAAAACACTAGTGTACTGTGTATGTGTGCGATTTTTTATTTCTTACTACTCATTATTGGATAATAATTCTACATTGATATAACATTTGAAGAAAAAGGATTATAATTACGTTATTACTTATTCACCCCCCTCTCAGTAATCAAACAATTAGTATCAGAGAAGGTTCCTTCAGAAATCAGTTTAACCACTGAAAGGTAGATCATGGAGAGTACCAACTCGTATAAAAATGGAACACCATAGTTTGATGGACAGAAGTATGCTTTTTGGAGCATAAGTATGAAGACATGTATACAGGCATAGGGATTTCAATTTTGGCAATCAATTGTAGATGGATACACAGCACTAGCATTTCCACCAACAAATGACAAAGCAATGAAACTCGGTGAAAATAATTTCAAAGCCAAAAATTCACTTTTGAATGGTCTCAGTGATACGATATTCACCAAAGTTGCACATTGTAAATCTGTTAAAGAGATTTTGGACAAGATTCGAAATATTTATGAAGGAGATTCAAAATTCAAAGCAACAAAGCTTCAAACTTACAGAGGTCAGTTCGAACAACTAAAAATGAAGGAATATGAAGATATCACAGCCTACTTCTTATGAGTCAATGATATAGTGAATGCAATCATAGGATTGGGAGAAGAAATCAAAGAATCTATAATTGTTCAAAAGGTATTAAGATCTCTTCCTATGATATTCAACCCTAAGATATCAACACTAGAAGAAATATTGGATCTAAACTCAATAAGCATGGATGAACTGCATGGAATCTTCACAGCATATGAGATGAGAACTGAACAGGAAAATCTAGATGTAAAAGAAGCAGCCTTCAAAGCA
>JASDQU010374393.1:71905-95846 GCA_032191745.1 Picea mariana | reverse complement strand
TTTATGGTATAGGTTGATTACAAATTGTTTGGTACAGGTTGGTGCATGGTTGATGCACTTGTTTATGGTACAGGTTGATTACAGGTTGAGGTACAGGTTGATGCATGGTACAAATTTATTAGTACAGGTTTACATCAGTATATCTCACAGTGGTAGTGTGACAATGGTTCCATCATTCTACTTCTACTTCAGGGTGGTAGGACAGAGGAAGGATAGGTGGTTGTAGCCACCTTTCAGTTGTAGTCGGAGAACATAGGGGGTTGTAGCCTCCTTCTAGTGGTAGCTAGAGAATTGGGGAGTTGGAGCTTCCCTCAGGTTGTAGCCTGAGAAACTAGGGGGTTGGAGACTTCTTCCAGTTGTAGCTAGAAAACAAAGGAAGTTGGTTCTTCCAATGAATGTAATTCTTCAAGACATATAAGAAAAAACATTCAATGGTTTTCTCCTGATTTGGGTTTCCATGTAAAACACTGTTGTATTGTGTATGTGTGTGATTGTTTATTTCTTACTTCTCATTATTGGATAATAATTCTACATTGATATAACATTTGAAGAGAAAGGATTATAATTATGCTATTACTAATTCACCCCCCCCTCTTAGTAATCCAATAATAAGCTCACAGAGGAGGACATTGAGGAGATAACCAAGGACTGGTCAGTAGACCTCCTTATCCCTGTTGACCCTGCATAAATTTCTGATCTCGAACTAATTGGCAGCTTGGAGGCTACTCACAAAGAACACGACACACCTGGAACCAACAGAAGGAAGAAGACTGAAGAAGTACAAAACCTGAGTAGTGCAACAGATGAAACTGCTTCAGTATCACCTGGACCAGGAGGTGATGGCGAAGTATATAGAGAAGAGACCAATGGCAAAGAGGATCAGCAGAAGCAAGGCAAAGTAACATCGCATAGGGATCTTGTTGGATGAGGCTAATCCCTCGAAGAAATAAAGGTTTTGCCCATGAAACCTACCTCACGGAAGAAGTCAAGAGCAAGCAAAACCATGATGTGAACCATGCTTACGGTTGATGACTTCGACTTCATCGTCGTCGTTGTAACATAGTCCTCACAGGACGTCTTGCAGAAACACGAAGCCAAGCAAGAGGATATGTATGACAGAATTGAGGTTGAACTCAAAGGGGTACAACAGGCCCTTCAATCCGGCCATGCAACATCCACTACACCCCCACCATCATAAGCACCAGAGTTGGGAGATGAGCCTACCCAAATCCACAGACTAGTTGATGTGACCGAAGCTTTCCTTCGTCGCGCACAGGAAGAAACATAACAGGCCATAGAGGCCCTAAAGCAAGTGCAAAAAGTAGTCATAGAGAAACGCCGAGTTGCACAGCAGGAGAAGGTTTCTCTCCAAACAAAGTTTGAAGATGAGAAAGCACAAATATAGCAAGAGAAAGAGTAGTTGCTCGCAGAATAGCTCAGAGTTAAAGAAGCAGTCAGCAGAGCACTTCGCTCTGTGACAGGCTTAGAGCAAAAGGTGGATGAACCAGTAGAGCATCAAGTAGCATAGATTGTGGAAGCTATCTAATAGCTTCAACACAGAATCATAGATCTGTAGCTATGAATAGTTCCCAGCACTCCACGGGATGTACGAGATCAAAGAGAAGCAACTTCTCTAAGCACAGTTGAGAGAATCAAGGCCCTCGCCACGGAATGTAAACATATAAGTGAACATAGTGCCCAGACTTATGAACGACTCACTGAGGATCTTGAATTGAAGGCATTGGAGTCACAACTCTAGGAGGTAAAGCAGTGAGCAGAAATAGGACAGGCACAGTTGAATCCCCTATCAGCAGTCGACAGGATGAAGTGATCCCAAAAACAATGCACTTCTAAATAGCAGGTCCACACCATTCATGGAAAAGTCATGGAAGTGACTCAGAGGCTCCAACCAATACAAGACGAGGCTTGCCAACTATTTGTGGAGATTGAAGGTCGAGGAGAAGAACTTGAGCAAGTCGTCACTGTAGTTGAACAACACTTAGAGGGACCTGTCAATGAAGTAGTTATCCAAGAGTTTGCAGAGCAAGAGGTTGTGGTGCAACAACAAGTCGAAGTAGCTCGAGCCAAGCTCGAGGCTTTTGAAGCAGAGCTACCTAGATCAGAGTGATTTGAGATGAGTCACAAGTGAGTGTTGGGGGCCTGTTGGCCCTTGACCAAGTTTTAAGGATCTTTGGTCATGTTTGACCTACTTTTGGGACTTTGATAGGCTGTCGAAGGTGGAGTGCGAGTCGAAGCGGAGATCGTGGGATCTCAGACCCTTTTTAGGGATTTTTGGGTTTTGGGCTATGTAATGGGTATGGGAATGTCGACCCATGGGTTTACCCATGTTTAGTCCTTTTTTTTAATGTATAAATAGAAGTCTAGGCAAGGTAATAAAGGAGAAGGTCTTTTAGTACCTTGTTAAGTGTTAAGTGCAAGTGTGGATTGTAGATGCTTCATGAATACTGTGCGAGACTTGTAGAGCTAAGTGCAAGTGTGGATTGTAGATTCTCTGTGCATACTGTGTGAGACTTGTAGAGCTAAGTGCAAGTGATTGTAAGAGACAGTGGAAAGGATTTATGTTGTAACTCAGGGAAGGAGCATCTAGTGAAGTGTGCGCAAATCTCTTGTCATCTGAGGAGTGAGATATCATGGCTCTGTGCATGTAGAAGATTGGCAGAAGGTAATAAAAAAGAAGAAGAGTTGGTGGACGTAGCCCCAGGCTGGGGGTGAACCACGTATATCCTATGTTGTGGTTTCTTTGTGCTTTATGGTTGTTCTCTTGTTTTTGTGATTAAATGCTTAGTGCACTGATATATGCTTAGAAGAATTTGATATGATAGCTTAATGTTGAATAATGTGAATGAATGCTAGATCTAATCTATGTTGATGTGCTTAGTTCTTAAATATATCGGATCTTTATGAATACTGCGTTGCTCTGTTATTAGGGTTTATATGCGCTGTAAACTAAGGCTGGATATTAATGAACTATAACTACTAAGTGCTCTGTTAAGATGTTATAATCACAGATCGGTGTCCCAGCTAAGGTTGTAGACATTTGAGTCTTGCAACCACCCCTGCCTCTACCTCGGGTGAGACTTCATCTTCTTTGTAGGTGTTTTCAAAAGGACCAATAGTTAGGGTTTTGTTGGTGCACTCTTGAGCATTGAACCCTGGGTCTGCCCTTGTGCCAATAGTTTCCCACCCTTTAACGACTTCAATATTTTCAGGGTCTACTACTATTCCCTCTTCGGATATTATATGTTGCAAATAGTGGATTCGATTTTGGAAAAATGAGCACTTGCTCAACTTAGCAAACAGTTGGTGCTCTCTTAGCACCTGTAACACCATCCTCAAGTACTGCTCATGCTCTTCCTCGGTCTTGGAATATACAAGGATGTCATCCAAAAATACAATGACAAACTTGTCTAAATATTCTTGGAAAACACCATTCATTAAGCACATGAAAACAACTAGTACATTTGATAACTAAAATGGCACCATTGTAAACTCATAATAACCATACCTTGTCCTGAAGGCCATCTTGTTGATATCTTCATCTTTAATCCTTACCTGATGGTATCCCAACCTGAGATCTATCTTTGAAAACATCTTTGCATCCTTCAACTGATCAAAGGGATCATCGATCCTTGGAAGAGGATACTTGTTCTTTATCATTACTTTATTTAACTGCCCGAAGTCAATGCACAATCTCAGGGTCCCATCTTTCTTCTTCACAAATAACACTGGGGAATCCCAAGGTGACACACTTGGGTGTATGTACCCCTTCTTTAAAATTTCTTCTAGCTGCATTTGTAGTTCTTTCAATTTCGGTGTGCTCATCCAGTAGGGAGTCTTTGATACTGGAGCTTCCCCAGGCATTGCATTTATAGAGAAATCAATATCTGTCTTTGGGGGTAGCCCTAGTATCTCCTTGAACACATCATCAAAATATTTCAAGACTGAATGATCCTCCAATTTTGGCACCTTATCCTTAGGTTCTTCATCCATATGGGCTGCAAATATTTGACAACCCTTCCTATAACAATTCTTCAGCTGCATTGTTGAGATTTCTTGGACAATAACTTCTCTGGGAATTCCTTGGACTTTTCTTGGATTTCCTTCCTCATCCAAGCAAGTGAATGCCTTGTTATGACAGTCTAATATGGCATGGTGTTGGTCCAACCAATCCATACCAATTAGGAAATCATATGATTCTAAAGGAAAGATGTTCAAATATGCCTTGGTACTCAGTCCATTCATGCCCACTGGACATAATTTAACCAACTCAACAACCTTTCTCTTGGCTCCTATAGCCAACTACACCAACCAAGATTTCCCATGCTTTCTTCTTGGTAATTGAAATCTTTCCACTACCTTAGGATCTATATAGCTAAGACTAGCCCTCAAATCAATTAAAATAGTAAAGGCATGGTTATTGATCATACCTTTGACTTCAATCGCGTGTGATTGAAACTCAGCTTGCTTGTTGTCCAGGGCTGCATAGATTCTTGGCACTCTTTTGCCCATGTCCTCCACTATTTCTTCTTGCTGAACATTGTGAACCATTCTCACCCTGTCTTTTCTGTGAGGGAAATCTCTATACTTATGATCTCCATTACAACCCCAACATTGCATAGGTGTCTGCCTTGGCCTTTGCCCACCTACTTCATCCATCATGGGATCCCTCAAAACTAGTTATTCTTGAAGACTATTTCTGAAAAATGGTGGCTTGTTCCCCTTTTGCCTCTGCTCCTTCTTAAACTTCCTCTTGTCTTTCCAAGTTCTTTAGAAAGTAGGATTTCATTTATGCTGATCATATAAAAAAAAGTCCTTCCTTATGGTTTCTTCCATAGTTTTAGGATCATCATACGGGATTTTGTCACTGATAAAAGGTCGCAACCCACTCAGATATCTCTAGATCTTGATTGTCTCATCCTTGATGAAAGGGACATACTTCAAAAGCTCTAGAAATCTCCTTTCATATTCATCTATATTCATGATTCCCAATTTAAGTTCAAATAACTCTTTCATATTTTTGTCATAGTATCTCTTGGTTAAGTACTTCTTTTCAAAATGCCTCTTGAATTCCTTCCATGTAACATTCTTCTCTCTGATGTGTTGCACTTGCACAAGATGATCCCACCACGCGGATGCCTTTCCTTTCATCTGATAGATTGTGATTCTTCCTTTTGCATGAGGAATAATTATGCAATTGTAAACATTTTCTCATGTCGAGTAGCCATGTATCGACATCTTCATCTTTCTTGTGTTCTCCATCAAAAGTAGGAGGTTTGATCTTATTCATTTCACCCTTCAGTTCATCCACTTCAGATCTACCATGCTTTCTAGTAGGAGATGGAATTGAAATACTGTGTGGCCTCCTTTTGGAATGCCTTTGGGAGTGTTGGTGATGTCAGTTACCACTTCTTTCTCTTCTTTCCTCATCAGGGGACCTGTGGCTCCCTGATTTGTTGGATCCACTTTACTTATCCAACTTATTTTCAATTCTTTCCAGGCTCTGCATCAACTTCATATTGAAGTCTTCATGTTGTCGCTTGGATTTCTTAAGCCTTTCGTTATCTGCCTGGTGAATTTAGAAATTTGAATTTTTTTAATGATTTTCATCATGCTCGCGTCTTTATCTATTTCTTCTCCATGCCCATTGGAGTTTGTTCCTTCAAATCCCAAATGGACATCCATTCCTCTAACTTCATCCTCCAGATTGTAAGCATCATGTGCCTCTTCCATTTCTCTGTACTATGTAACAATTTGGTTCGGTTCTAACAATTGTTATCTCTGCAAAATGTGCAGTCAACCGAATTTTGTCAGGCTATTAGACTTAATAATTTTCCAGAATAACTTAAACAATTTGATTCAACAAAAGAATATCATAATCCATTTTATGTGAGTCTTTGATCGATCAAGAATTCCCACGGCTCTATCTTTGAGCCCTGTTCTATTCCATAATTTACTTTTAGGTGCTAGCTCCTTTTTCTTCAACCCTTAATTCGCATGTGACCACGGCTGTGACCAAGTGCTAATAGTTGGGCACTTATCCAGAGCCTTGAAACTTCAAGGCTCCGGAGCTTCGGAGGTTTCCCTTTTCGCACATCAAAAACATCACAGAACATTGAACTGGCGAACTCATGAAGGATGGTGGATCTACTGTCGATAATCTCTATTCAAGTATACGGTGGATAGGAGCTTCAAGACTCTGGGCTTCACCGGTTTCCAAATCACATCACAACAAATCTCCCAGAGTGTCGCATTGGTGAACTCGTGAAGTGGGTGGATCAATGGTCCTCGGCTTCCCAACATCCAATGGATAATATTTACTATAGAACTTTGGGCTTCGAGAGTTTCGAACTGTCCAAACTCTCAATCCTCCCTGAGTGCCCAGTCTTTGGACTACCGCATCTACCTCCATGTGCCCTCTATCATTCAACGGTCAAGATTAAATCCGACCTCCATAAGTTCCTGACTCAAGCCATTGCAACAAAATTTCCTCCAGAGTACCAAATCTTCAGACCTTGGGATCTGATGCCACACTTCCTTTAGAACCAATGGTCGAGGTATACTCTGGCCTTCGAGAGTTCTCGACTCTATGCAAAACGTAACACAATTCCTCCGAAGTACCAATTCTTTGGACTTCATGATCTGGCACCACACGTCTACTGGGGTCAAGTTATCGTAGGCCAGGTCTATTTAAATTCTTCGCCAAGGTTTTAACTACTTTATGTAACCATCAGGGGCCCCACCATCCATGCTTGATAGGATTTCCACCTAGAGAAATACTAGAAGCAGACATGTGGCCCAATCAGAAGGGTGACATGTGTCACGTTCTAACTGGAATTTCAATCTTCCAAAGGTTCTTAACTCACTTACACGTGGCACACATCTCATGTGTCCACATCATCCCAGGTGACGTCATCAAGTCACATCACTTTAGGACTTCGAGACTTTGGGCTTCAGAAGATTTCACACTAGCACACTCCAATTCTCCCAAACGTCGAACTCTCGAACAAGCTGATCTTCTGACACACGTCTCATTTTATTAATAGTTCGGATGAACTCCAAACTTCGGGACTTCGGGAGTTGTTTCATTAGCACACTTTGTTTCTCCCGAATGTTGAATTCCCAAACAAGCCAATCAGTCGACACATGTCCCTTTTGATGATCAATTTAGATTAACTACGGACTTTAGGACTTCATGAGTTTTCACCTTAGCACACTTTGTTTCTCCCGAATGTCGAATTCCCAAACAAGCCAATCTTCTGTCACGTGTCCCTTTTGATGAATAGTTTGGATTAACTCCAGACTTCGGGACTTCGAAAGTTTTCACTCTATCACACTTTGTTTCTCCCGAATGTTGAATTCCTGAACAAGCTTATCTACAGAAACGTGTCCCTTTTGATGAATGTTCCGGATTAACTCTGGACTTCGGGACTTCGATATTTTTCACTCTAGCACACTCCATTTCTCCCAAAGTGTTAAACTTTCGAACTGCTATGATATCTACGACTCACAATCACTTGCGTGTAAAGCTGATGGGATGAGATTTGTTCTTCATCGCTACGCCTTATCTCTTGCTCTTGAATCAATCTAATGGCTCTCATTTGTCTTCGACCAAAACCAACGGTCAATCACTTTTCCCTGTATCTATGGTGTAGATCCACTCTGGGACTTTGAAACTTCGGGCTTCGGCCCCTTTAGCTCTATAACACATAGACTTCGCTGAAGTCACGAAGTCCGAAGGACTTGGAGGTTAACTCTCATGCACTTATTTTCCATATCTGACAGTTGGAAAAAGTTGGCCTTTCTCCTATGCAAATCTTTCTCCCTAAATTCAAACCTTGCGGCCCAACACAATGGTTGTTGTGGCTTCTTTCTCTGTTTCCATTCCATAAACCGTTATACCTCCTGAGCTTCATAACATGACCAAGGTATTCTCTTGGCACCCAAGGATGCTCTTAACTCATATTTTGTTCGTTTTGACAACAATTGACTCTGAAACCTTTGTTTCACTAACCACTTACACAACCCATCCAGGCTCAATGTTGAAACCATGGGCTCTGATCTTGAATTTTGTCCATTTCGACAACAATTATTTTCCGAAACTTTTTCTTCAACTTCAACTAACATGGCCCATCCAGGTTCAATGTTGAAACCATGGCTCTAATACCATTTTGTAACATTCCTGACCACCCAGGTCGGGCCATGCTACTCCAGAAAATTCTCTGATACCAATTTGTAACATCCCCAGCCAACCAGGTCGGGCCACCATTTTGTAACATCCCCGACCACCTAGGTCGGGCCATGCTACTCAATAAAATGCTTTGATACCAATTTGTAACATCCCTGACCACCCAGGTTGGGGCATGCTACTCCAGAAAATGCTCTGATACCATTTTGTGACATCCCCATCCACCAAAAGGTCCAGCATCGTCACCTCAGATAGAGCTCTTTTGCGGAAAAATACACATATAAACTTAACAGGAAATAAATAGAGATAACATGAAAACATACATGCAGTAAAACACATGATATTGTTACAAGAATCACATATATGCACTAAAATACATCATTTAACCATTAAGAACATAAATGATACTTATCTCTTAATTGGAGTACACCAATTGCATACAAACCTTCCACAAACCTCCCATCCTTAGACCACACTGCTCATCACTCTCAGCAGTGGGTCACCCCCGAGCTGGGACTAAACTCCACCAGGTAAGGAATTCCTAAGATAGGCAGGGACAACATGAAGTTGCACAGTACAACAGGAAGGATTTCCTCCAAGGATCCACTTACGCCCACAACTCATGGACTCTCATTTCACACATGCTTGTCCCACCCTAGGAGTGTACACCTTCAATGTCACATAGTCCATCGACTGCTACACCTCCCTTTCTAGGGCTTCAACAACATGACGGATCATGAATTCTCATAGCTTTGTAGTTGTTATTGGACTCCCTCTAGGAGAACTCACTTCCTCAGCACACTCTCTCACCTAAAGAGAGTTTATCACAGGCTTGACAACCTGCTTATTTTATCCATGGGCATGACAACCTGCTCCTCAACACATAGGCATGGTGATGGCAACAACATAAACTAGACGTGGGGAAACGGTACTGACAGGACAATACGCAGGCAACCCCTAGGGTACATGTGCAGCGAGGGTATCAATTCATCTTGTTGCAGAGGTTCGAGTGTTTCAGGAATTCTACAATGGCATTCCATGGTTACTGTGTGCTTGTTGGGTGCGCTGGTCAATCAGGGTAATGGATGGCCAACCTACTTAGAATGGTTAGAGAAAAATGGTGAGAATCCTCAGAATGGTGAGAATGGTGAGAATGATGAGAACGCCCCCCATAAATCTGCATGTGTTTTGGATGACACTTGGCTCTCTAGGAGCACATTCCCCCCACTTGGAACTTGTTCCTCTCCCTAAAGGAAATTAGGATAAATTAATATCCTCTTTACAACTTTTAGAATAATAATATATTATTCTAGTAGGCTCTTAAGCTTAACCCTTTTTCCTCAATATATTAGCCTCCTCCCTTGCCCAACCTGGTGGATCTTAGTCCCCCATAAATCTTTCTTCATGGTCGATCTACACGCAACGATGTTTTTACATTAATAATATGAATATTTACATGTACAAAACATGCTCCTGGCCTTTAACATCCAGGCTCTTCGTCCTAATAAACACATAAGCCTACCAACTTATAATTACATGGCTCACCATCCTACAAAACATGTTACATTCATAATCATAGCCGGGGCTCGACCTTGGGATATTACATAGCTCTTCCAACTCATTTTAAGATCCACTGTATTTTTCATGTCTCATGCTTAAATAAAGTGATTGGAACTAAGTTTCAAACTCAAACTAGTCTCCCTGAGTTGGATGAAGAAGGTTCCATTTGGTTGTAGCCACAAGCATTCTTAGGCCAACGAGAGAGTTGTTTCCATCAATGCACCATCAAGGAAGTGTTGGTGTTTTATAGGATTCTCAGATCTAATAGTTATTGTCTTATGATTAATAACAAGATTCACTTTCATACATCAAATATCATAGAATAAATATACACTGAAAGTATCAACTATAACAATGCATCAGAAATAATAAGATCTAGGAATATTAACCATGCATAGTAGACACAAGAACACATGAGTTTATCCTAGGAAACCCAAACTTGGGAGAAAACCCAACAACCTTTCTCTAGAAGAATTCAGTCCAATATATTATTAGTACATCACCATCAATAGCCAAAATACCATACAGAGAAGATCCTCCCCAAGGATAGCATCCCCAAGACCTAGCGCCTCAATAAGATGACCAAGAATAACCAAGAAAGAGCTTCTCCAATTGTGGCGCACTCTCCAAGACAACTAGAACCAAGATATAATGAAATAACAAAAAAAATGCAATTGCAACTGCCTTGTGCGCACTGCAGAAGGAGTTCTTTAACTATCCAAATGAAATGGGCCAATCATGTATTGATACTATTCTGGGTGCTAGTATGGGGCCAACTTCTTATTTCTGGGTCTTCACTTTCTTTATTAATTTTCTATGGGGCCTACTTGTCTTCCTAGGTCTTCAACTTCTTCCTAGGGCTTCTTGTAATTTTTTGTGGAGAATGATCGCTCAAAGTTGCAAATCTCCAAAACTCCCTCTCGATGAGGGAGGCATTCTCCATACTTGGATTTCTTTTGTCATAGAAAGGTTTTCTTCATGAGCCATGTTGATGTGCCATCTCTGCACATGCATTCCATCCTGTAATATGCATGTGATAGAATCTTGATTCCATCCACTCCTTGACAGGAGAAGGAATACACCTAGGCCATTCACCACTAGTAGAGTCCCATGAGTGAATGAATCATTACCCTTGGTCATATCAACACTAGCATAGCCCCGTGCAAGACCAATATGGGATAATGTCTGTGTGAGGCTTATCTGGGCCACTCACCACTAGAAAAGCCCTGTGGATGAGTGAATCATTCTCCTCTGGCCATATCAACACTAGCATAGCCCCATGCATGACCAATCTAGGAATATTGTCTACTTGAACCTAGAGAAAATCAACATACATGGGCCATTCACCACTAGAAGATCCACGTGACTAAATGAGTCATTCTCCCTTGGTCATATCAGCACTAGCATAGCCATTTGCATGACCAATCTGGGAGAACATATTCTTGATGTTATCAACATACTTGGGTCATTCACCACTAGCAGAGCCCCATGAGTGAATGATTCATTCTCCCTTGGTCATATCGACACTAGCATATCCTTGTGCATGACCAATTTAGGATAATGTCTACCCGATTTTGAAACATCAATTCTCATAGCTAGCTAAATAATAATGGCTAATCCTATGTATCATCCTCCTCAACCAAATCACGATGACCACTTTGGGAGTATATCTACAATATGCTTATATGTGGATAAGTACCGGAGCTTCATTGCTCCCTTCTATAGCATGTCTCGGATGAAGTCATGCAAGAAGCTTCTAAATTTGTACCACTTCACAGCTTGCGACAATGGTTGTTACATACTTCTGCTACATAATCCTACTTCTATCTTATCCTGGAAATTGTAACTGATTCCAAGCTGAAGCAACACCCTGAGGTGCTCAATTTGTCTATTGCACTCTTGCTCAATCAGGATCTGTATATCTTTGCAGACTCACTTCATCACCTAAGACAAACCGTATCCAATTGTACCATGCTTCACTACCACCCACTGGAACTGCCTTCGATTCAACCAAATATTAGCTCAAGGTGATGACTGCAAAGAAAATATTTGGCTTGGCATTAACCAGGTACATCAAGGATCCAATCTACTTCATGTACATCATGGGATCCACCAAATATGAATCTGAAGCAGAATCATTCAACTTATTTAGATTTTTCATAATAGGTGTAGTCATGGACTTGCAGTCCATCATATCAAATCTCATCAGTATCCCCTAAATGAGGAAGGTTTCATTTTATCTCGCCACACCTCTAATACCAAGAGTATATCCGGCCATGATCCTTCATCTCAAACTTTTAGGTCAACTCCCCCTATCACTGGAGTAAGTCTAGTTGTCCAGTCTTCCTCACTGGCTGCTCTCTCTGTGACTAAGAAAAAATCCATACTCAGTCTTCTTGACTGGTTGTCTCCTATGTCATTGTAGTAAGATCATATCTCCTAGAATTCTCTTTCCTCTGAAGCTTCTTTTTGGCCTCCTCAACTCATGACACATGTCTATCAGTCCTTGAAGATGTCTCTCCCACTTGGATTNCCTATGTCATTGTAGTAAGATCATATCTCCTAGAATTCTCTTTCCTCTGAAGCTTCTTTTTGGCCTCCTCAACTCATGACACATGTCTATCAGTCCTTGAAGATGTCTCTCCCACTTGGATCTTGGGGGGGTGGGGGTGGGGGGACTCACTCTGAATAATCGTCTCTCTCTTGAGCCAACTGAATCTCTCTGAGATTGGAATCACTTTTTACATTCTTGGTTAAAATCCAACTCTTCAAGTATCCATCGATCTTGGAGTACCATGCTCCCTCAGAAACATGACTCCCTCTAAGTATGTACAATCTCTAGAGCCATCTTCTCCCTCTGCATCTTCTAAATTCATATCTCCAATGAACTGTCCTAGGAGGATGCTCCTCCCTACTGGATCTTGAGGGTTGACTCCCTATGAACTTTAACTTCCTTTAAATTGGTACTAGGTGGGGTTGTCTTCCTCACCACTGGTAGAGTCACCTGCTCCTCCTCATCAATATCCATGTGGAACACTCTGTATCCCGCAATGGTGTCCTTCTTTTTGGAAGGTTCTAACTTTGTCTTTTTCGCCTTTGGTATATGGATGTATACTGTCACGTATACAACTCCATGTTCGGATAGCCTACTCCAAGTCTGAAACTATAGACCATCTAATATGTTTCCTCCTGCAACCCTCACTATAGCTCTCTCTCAGAGCTATCACTTGTCACCTACCCGGAACAAGCGCAATAACACAAAAATAACAAACAATAACAATATTCCTATGATAAGGAAATAAGAACAATAATAAAGAAAATGGGAAATAAGAACAACACTTTTCCAGTGTTGTTACTAATCATTTCTCAGTGGTAACCTGCCTGGAACAAAACAAGAACAAATGACAATAGCAACACTTTTCTATTGTTGTGACCTCCATGGTAACCTGCCCAAGACAAATACAACAACCAAGAACATCTCCTAGAGGAGATCATTTTCATCTTGTAAATAAGTGTGTCTTTAGTACTAAATAGTGAGCAGTTACACAATGATCATTGTACTAACAATATTAAAAACATTTGATATCAAAAGTACTTAGTAGTAATAGATTTCTAAAGACAGTTGTCCCGGTTACAATATTTATTTAAGATGCAACAATATAAAAATGTCAAACCTAATATGCAAACCTGAAGTCTTAATTTCTAGGGAGGGTGTGTTATTCCTCTGAATGTGCTAGATCCAATGATCCCTTTGGGTCATTGCTTGGACAAGGTCCCTTGTACATCCCCTGCAAACGCCCTCATACTATGTTAAATGATATAACTTGGAAACATATATAAGTGCAAACCTCTTAAATTTGTAGCACCATCTAGCTTGTATTCTAATATCAAGGTTTGCGCAACTGACAATTACAAATGGCGACTAACAACTGCAACTATAACTAGCAACTGTAATTGGTAACAACAACTGGAAACTGCAACTATAACTGACAACTGCAACTGCAACTAGCAACTGCAACTATAACTACAATTACAACTACAACTGCAACTGACAACTGGAAACTACAACTATAACTGTGCAGTGACAATATTTCAACTAGCTCTATTACCGTGTTGGTGTTTTATATGATTCTCAGATTTGATAATTATTGCCTTATGATTAATAACAAGATTCACTTTCATACATCAATTATCATAGAATAATTCTACACTAAAAATATCAACTATAACAAGGCAACAGAAATAAAAATACCTATAAATATTAACCATGCATAGTAGACACAAGAACACAAGAGTTTATCCTGGGAAACCCAAACTTTGGAGAAAACCAAACAACCTTTCTCTAGAAGAATTCAGTCCAATATATTACCAGTACATCACCATCAATAGCCAAAATACCATACATAGAAGATCCTCCCCAAGGTTAGCATCACCAAGACCTAGTGCCTCAATAAGATTACCAAGAATAACCAAGAAAGAGCTTCTCCAAGTGTGGCGCACTCTCCAAGACAACTAGAACCAAGATATAGTGAAATAGTAAAAAAATGCAGCTCCAACTACTTTGTGTGCACTGCAGAAGGAGTTGTCCATTTGTCCAAATGAAATGAGTCAGTCTTGTATTTATACTAATCTGGGCACTAGTCTGGGGCCGACTTCTTATTTTCGGGTCTTCAATTTCTTTATTAATTTTTTGTAGGCTCGACTTCTCTTCATGGGTCTTCAAATTCTTCATGGGGATTCTTGTAATGGTATAGATGGGTCTTCTTATACTTTCTTGTGGAGAATGACTGCCCAAAGTTGCAAATCTCCAACATGAAGTGTTATTTCAGTGGAAATATACAACTCTAGAATATGCCACCTGGGAGTTGACCACCATTCTGCAACAATTTCCTCATCTCAAGCCTTGAGGACAAGGTTGTTCTTCAAGGGGGAGGGCATGTTAGGGACCTAAACTCCCTAACCCCTCACATAGGTAGAATAATATATTTTCCATGTAATAAAGGTTGACATTAGTTAATAATGCCTATTTAATAAATGTGAACAAGTCAATGTAAGGAGACCTAATAGAAGCTTTCGCTTCTAGAAAGATCTTCCTCTAGAATGTTCTTTAGAAGAAATAATTAGTATAAATAAGAGTAGGAGGTATAAGAAATATTTTTCTTGAAAATTATTGCAATATAGCGTTGCTCTGTTGGAGGTTTCTCCTCGAAGAAGCAAGTGAACATTGCTTTCTATCAATAAAGGTATCATCTTTTGTTGTGGATTCTCTACATTTTGTAGTTCCCCTTGTATTTTTTGCAGTATTTCTGTTTTTTGCTTAATATAATATATTTGGTACCTAACATTTGCGGGGCCAACATTTCAATCGTTGGGTAAGAAACTGCAACTCAGGGGCATCTAAGTCATTAAAATCACCCAGGGATCACACCCGGCTTGGGCCGCACCAACCCTTAACATGGTTGGAGTTTTGGGTGTCTCCTCTCAACTAAACACATCGTAAGAGTATTGAACTCGAGTCGCCTAGAAAATGAAACCCACACCTTAACCGAATGTGCTAGCGGGAATTGACCAAATGAATGTGTTTTGATTTAATAAAGAATGCATATTTTAGTATTATAAATCAATTTATATTGAAGTTTTATGATGCAAAAAGTTGAAGTTCCCATCAATACAAAACTATGATTGAAATTTTGATGATCTAGATTAATTCAAAATTGAGCAATATGTAAAAGCATTGTTCCATCATGCTTAAACCTTAAATCATAATATATTGAAAATTTTACCTACTTCTTATCATATTTATAACCTAAAAAATATCATATTTATGACCTAAAAAATATCTAGTTACTATAAAATTAAGTTTTAACTCATTCTATTTGAAAATACCAAAAATTCATATAAATTTTAAACATACAAAAAGATTCATATAACATTCTAAAAAAACCCATATCTATTTTAAATTTTAAATGCACCTACATAAATAATTATTAAAAAATTACATTATAATTAAACCCAAACCCATTTTTACAAAATACTTTCAATTAAAAAATACATTAAATACCATATATATTTCAAATCCAACAATATATATTAAAACAACAATTACATTTAATATTTACTATTACACTATTGCTTCCTTTAACTATTCTCTAACCACTACTCTCTAATCAAAGTGGAAAGTTAACATTATTGGTAGAGATCAACATTAAATAAAATATATACAATATTAAATACAATATATATTTCAAATTCAATAATATATTAGAGCAATTATTATATTTATATTACATTATTGTTTTATTTATTTATTTTTTAATTAATAATAATAATAATTTAATTTTAAAATTAACATTAAAGATAATATATGAAACCATTTATTACTACTCTAATCAAAATGAAAAATTATCCTAAAACTAAGATTAAATAAAATACAATACCATATATATTAAATCAAATATTACATTTAATATTACACCATTTTTCCCCCTTACCTACTCTCCAACTACTACTCTCTAATCAAAGTGAAAAGTTATCACTATAGGATGGTGAAGACCAACATTAAATGGAATAAACATTTCAAATCAACCATGTATACTCAATCAAATATTACATTTGACACTGCACCGTTGCTTCCTTGAACTGCTCCCAAATGAAAGTGGAGTTATTATTATACGCTGGTGGGAGACCACTGCATCAAATCCACAAGATGGAGAGTTATTATTATTATAATATGATGGTGGAGATTTGAATGCCGGTAAAACCTCTCCCTACCCTTCAACGCTTAGAAGTTCAAATCTGGTAAACCCATAGGCCCATCCTCGTCGATATCGATGGTTAAGATCCGTGCACTTTTGGAAAAGAAGCATATATTATTATGATAAATTTTTAATATTTTAAAGTAAAATTGGCCATAAAATAAATACGGTTTTAAAGTGAATATGTTGATAAGTTGTGATTAGGCTAAAAGAGCAGGTGTTCTTGTGATACAAATTTATATTTTTCACATTTTTGGTCAATGTGCTTTGGGAAGTCTAGACCTTTGGTCCTTGCTAAGTTTTATTGTTAAGTGTTGATTTATTTGCTATTAATACTAATCACAAACCTATCCCTGATCCATTCATCATTTCAAACCTTTCTATTTCAATCTTGTCTCCTGTATACAAGCCTAATGAGACAAAAATACAAAAGAAATTCCTTCATCATTTCCCTCCAGAAGAAGATATTCCAGAATCTTCATCAAAAGATAACCTAGCACTTGTCTCCATCCAACAACCTACTTATTAAAAATCTTCCACATCATACAAGCAGACCTCCAGCTCAGAGCTTTTGGGTAAAGGAAGATAACAAACTAGATTTGAAACTAAACTTCACCCAAATAATTTCATTAAGTTATTAATATTTTTAAATCTAAAAATAAATCAATTTAGATAATTTTATTTTTTAATAAAGTTTGAAGAAAGGATAAAACATTAGACAAATTTTTATATAATTGGATGAAATTACATTGCACATTAACCAAATATAATAATAAACTCCAATTTTGATGATATTAATGAATTAAAGAGTAAAATATATATAATTAAAATTTATCATTAATTTAAATTCTAATTTTACAAACTCTAATTTAAAATAATAATATTAATTTAAATTATTTAAAAATAATGAAAATTAAGTTTTACAAATTTTAATTTGATCAAATTATTTAAAAATAATGAAAATTAAGTTTGACTAACTTTAATTTTAAAAAATAATAATTATTCAAAATTTATCAATTAAACTAACCAAAATCAATCAAAATTAATTATAATCAAATTAATTTAACTAAAAGAAATCAAAAGTATATATCCATAAAGTTCATTTACACTAAATTATAAATCAATCAAAGTAAACCCTAATAAACCTATGTTAACAAAGTTCAATTATACTAAATTATAACAATCAAAATAAACTAAAATCAATCTAACTCATCCAAAATAAATAAATAAAAGTCAATCATAATAAATCAATGTCAATAAAAAAAAAAAAATCAACCATAATAAATCAATGTCAATCAAAATTAATTAACCATAATAAGTGTAATTAGTGAAATTTAATAGTAATCAACTAACATCAAGTATAAACAACCAAAATGAAACTAAGTTAATGAAAATCATTAAGACCCAACTATAATAAACTTTAATGAACTATAACCAACCAAAGCTTAATGTAGTCAATTAAAATCAAATAAGATTAATTAAAATTAATTATTATTATCAAATTTCATTAAAGTTAATTAAAGTCAACTAATATTAACCAAATACAACAAAAGTCAATTGTAATTATTATAAATCAACATAATGATTTAATTCAACTATAAACCATATTCAATCATTATTAACCATATTTAACATGATAAATGTGGTTTATATGATTAACTTTAATTAATTATGATCAATTATAATAAAGTATTGTTAATCAAAATTAACCATAATTAATTTTTGTTGACCCAGATCAACTAATCTCAATCACAATCAACTATTTTCAACCATGATAAACTAAAGTTAAAATTATTAATGTGATAAATAATATGGTAAACTATAATTAAATATAATAATCATAGTTAAATATAACTAACTATAATAAATTAAAGTAAATTATTATTAACCATGATCATGTTAGAATTTTAGTGAGCTATGGCTCATGTATCC
Source organism: Picea mariana (assembly GCA_032191745.1). Lineage (NCBI taxonomy): Eukaryota > Viridiplantae > Streptophyta > Pinopsida > Pinales > Pinaceae > Picea > Picea mariana. The sequence goes on along the minus strand of JASDQU010374393.1, from coordinate 77,393 downwards.
CTTTTAAATTTTATGTCAACAATTACTTGAATCATAACTATTGCAGCAAACCAAGATCACAAGAAGAAGATCCATGCACAAGTACACAAGAAGTATCCTGTGAAACCCTTCTCAACAAGGGAAGAAAACCCAGCCAATCATTTGCTATATTCCTCGAGAGAAAGACCTCCCACACCATCACCAAAACTAACACACAAGAGGGTGTTGCAATTCTCATAATTTCAGACCACAACTTCTGAAATCATGAGATGACTGATCCAGATTATTTTCGACACGAAATGAGAGCAGAGATATAACACATAAATATTCAGAGATATATTGGAAATATAACAAGAGTCACAGATATACAATAATACATGATTTCTATTAATGAAATAAATGTACATAGACTGTAAAAATACAGAGTGAATGACTCACTAGAATGGTGGCAACTTATCTCTGAGAAGAGATGTGATGGCTACTCGCATTCACAAGAAAATGATTATTACAATGAGACTCTAAAGGGCCTTTTTAACACAAGGAAAATCCAAAACCCTAATCCCAGAAGATGAAAATCCAAAAGGTTTGCGGGCCCCGATGGAGGTAGTTGATGCATCAAATTCCCGAGGGCGTAACTTTTGCATATGATCTCCGTTTGGGGAGCTCGATACACTGTTAGAAAGATCTATCTGAGGACTACAACTTTTGATGTGAGCAACATCAAATAAAATTTCATCTTTCTTCCCGTTTTCCCAAAAAACGTCGTTTAGGGCCTCAAAACAACCTCGAAAGTTTGGAACCCAAAAAAAATGCTAAAAATTGTAAATTACCAAAATTTCCAGAAAATTGTTTTGAGCCAGTTGGAAAAGGTGGGTGGTCACCGATATCCACCTAGATCAATCCTCCCTCCTTAGGAAGAAATGGTCTCCATTGCGTTGAGTACCCGGGGGAGAGGGAAGAGCGTTTGTTGAATCTGCATCTTGATGAGTTGCTTGCCTTGTTGGAGAAGTTGCGCTGCTTAGCTTGTTGAAGGGTTTCATGAACATGTGGTTGGAAGGGTTGAAACTTTTTAATCAGTCTGCCTACATGAGATGCTTGTGTGCAGAAGGAGTCTTTACACTTTGCTGCAATCTTGTCGATCTGCTTCTGTTGGATATAAGGTGCTTGGGCCGCGGCTGTAGTGGTTGCAGTATCCTTATGTTCACCTTTTGAACAGATTGTGAAGAAGCTGAATTTTGTAGTATGATATACTACCTTGCGTCACTGTTTAGGTGGAACAATAGTTAGAACTACTTCTGGTATTCTGTAGAGATGACCCCCTAGAGAAACAATGGCATTGTGGGGTCAAGACTCATAAACAACATGGTGTTTCCACATATATGGATGGCCCAAGAGAACATCAGATGCATCAAGTGGGTAAACATCACATAATACCTCATCCTTGAAGGGTTGGATGCCATATGACAATTGACACTTTTTGGCTGACATGAAGATCTCGTCCTTGGCGAAGCCACCCGATGTTGTATGGTTGCGGGTGTGGTGTTGTCGATAATCCCAACATTTTGACGACCTCTACTAAGATGAGTTTCTTCTAGCTTCCACTATCAACAATAAAATGCAGTGGGTTCCCCTTCACCCACATCTGTGAATGAAAAAGGAGCTCCCCCTCTTCATGATCTATTGGTTCTTCTGGTTGAATTGTTGCGGTCGCGACAATAGTAGTGGGGTCTGCATCGATGATCTGTCTTTTACCAGTATTTTCATAATCAAATTATGAACCAGGGTTCGACTCCTTGAATTTGATCTCGACCACCAATGACTATTTTGAGCGACATTCATTGGTGTTGTGCCAAGGGATTTTGTGGAAATCACACCATTTTCCAGTGTCCTTCTTGGTCTCCCTGTGACCCTTCTTTTCCTGTGGCTTGGACTGGTTTTCGAGAGACTGTTTATTAGGGCCGTCTTTATCATACTTTGGTTGTTGCGGATTTACAGATCCGAAATCCCGTTTGTTCTGGTGCTTAAAATTTTGCTCGATTTTAACAACATATCGATAAGCATAACCGAATGATGAGATGTCCAGAAAATCCATTTCAGTTTAGATGTATCTATGTAGAGCCCCACNTTCAAAACCAAATGTCGCTTAGAGTATTTGATACCCAACTTGGTGCGCAAGGTATGGAAGGTATTGGTGAACTCCAGAACTGCTTGGCCCCTCTCTTGCTGCAGTGTGGTCCATCTCATGTATTGGTCCTCATAGTTGCCAACATGGTAATATTGTTCCTTGACTGCATCCACACAAAAATCCCAAGTGGGCTCGACCCCATATATTCCAGATTCCTCTGTGGAAATTTGCTCCCAGTAAGTTTCCCACCAATGTTTGACATGGGGGAGAGCCTTAAGGAGTGGGAAGATGATCAATTCTCTGTCGGAAAAATTGTGAACAGAGAAATAACCTTATAACAGATTTAACCATTTATCTAGGGCATCCGCATCTATCTGACCATCAAATATAGGAATATCAAAATTGACCTATACCTTAAAAGGTGAGGTGCCTCCAAAGTGGTCGCTTGATGAAGATGTGCCTGGTGCTATCAACATGCATTGAAGGATGTGGGAAAAATTCTCCATCATTTAGTCCCTCTGTTGCGTGAGGGCTTGCTCAAGCAACAAATTGATATAATCATCTGCTCTGTCGTTTTTCTTTTCTTCCGCCATTAAGGGTTTCTTGGGTGTGCAAGAGCGATTGTCCTCAAGAGAGATAAGCTCGAGACCCAACTTGCTATACTCGGACCTCGTCGGGGACATGCATTGAAAAATGATCAAGAGCAGCCTGCTTTGATACCACTGATCCAGATTATTTTCGGCACGAAATGAGAGTGGAGATATAACACATAAATATTCAGAGATATATCATAAATATAACAAGAGTGACAGATATACATTAATACACGGTTTCTATTAATGAAATAAATGTACAGAGACTGTAAAAATACAGAGTGAAAGACCGCTAGAATGGTGGCAGCTTATCTTTGAGAAGAGATGTTACGGCTACTCGCATTTGCAAAAAGATGATTATTACAATGAGGCTCTAAACGACCTTTTTAACATAAGGAAATTCCAAAACCCTAACCCCGGAAGATGAAAAGCCAAAAGGTTTGTGGGCCCCGATGGAGGTAGTTGATACGTCAACTTCCTGGGGGCGTAACTTTTTCATACAATCTCCATTTGGGGTGCTCGATACACCGTTAGAAAGATCTATTTGAGGACTACAACTTTTGATGTGAGCAACATTTAAAGAGTTATCATGTTGCTCCATTTTTTTCCCCAAAAACGTCGTTTAGGGCCTCAAAACGACCTTGGAAGTTTGGGACCTGGAAAAATTGCTAAAAATAGTAAATTACCAAAATTGCTAGAAAACTGTTTTGAGCCAGTTGGAAAAAGTGGGTGGCCACCAATATCCACCTGGATCAATGACACAATGACAAGTGTGTTTCCTCAATGGGGATTCACCTTTATTTATATAAGACTTGTCACATCAAATGATTTGTCTATTGGCACAATAGGGTCGACCTCAAAATAACTCAAAATATAATTAGTAATTACCACATTAATTTTCTTTTATATTAATTATTAATCACATTAAGGTGGGGATGACCTGTACCCTTTACATTACAATTAGGGTTACAGGCAGGTCTAACTCTTGAATAATATAGAAAGGGATCTTATACACCCACTACTGCTCATCCACTAGGGGTACATCCAAAGGGATGTCCATATCTCTGGTTCACTGCATTACACAAAAGAACCACTTCTTCACTAGTGCTCAGCCATTAGGATCACGTTCACTTGTGCTCATCCATAGACACGTTCACTCAATAGATCTTCTTTCCCACTACATTACATAGGAGAGTCATCTGGATTTTCTCGTCAACTCTTCTGCTCAGAGGAGGCTAATACATCATCTTCATTTCTGTTCTCACGATGATGCACCCAACACTTTGGTATTTCACACGTTCACCTTGTGCTCAGCCACAGGCACGTCCAGCTCTGTAGATCGCCTTTCTCACCAGAGAATCATCTGGAGTTCTTCTCAACTCTCATAATGGAGGAGGTCATCTCTACGTTCCAGCTCTGTCTCAGATATGAACCACACACCCTTCTCAGGGGCTTTCTCTCATGTTTGTAAGTTGGAGAAAGTCTCACATAGCTGCAATGATCCACATCTCACAGGTTTGTAAGTTGGAGAATGTCTCACATAGTTGCAACCATCAACAGATCAACCATTGTTAACAAACTTTACTCAATCGTAATCAAATTTATTATAAATATAGTGAACCCTAAATAAAATAGTAAACAATAGCCAAATTTACTATAAATATAGTACATTATAAATAATATTAAAATTTATATAAATTTTAATATTATTAATATTTATATTTTATTTCACAAATTTACTACTCTTTACATATTATTATTCAACTAACACAACCTCATAATTAAGTTATGAATTAATAAGTGTACAAATTCAACTTTTGAGCTTCCTAAAATGGGCCAAGCTCCATCTTAAGAGAGATAAATAAATTCTAGACTGAAAAGAAGGAAATAGGTTTGGACTAAAAAAATAAGGAGACAATGATTTATTTTAAAAATGGACCGAAACATTTATTAAACACACACACACACACACACACACACACACACACACACATAAAGGGTCGCGTCAAAACAAAACAACAATCGAAATCATTACAAAATTTGGTTCATCGTAAACCGAGTCCATTACTACAATCTTACTATCAAATGCATTATAAAATTGCTTATACATTCGAACAATCCAACTCCTGTATATTCTGACATATTGTCCCAAGAGAAAAACATATTTGAAGTACATTTTCAAGATGTTGATTCATTTTCAGGTTTTTCCTGAATTTCAACTTGGCTTGACACATTATCTTTACTTTCCATTGGATCTACTTCCCATCCTTCTTGGTCCTCTCCATAATGTCAAGTTCAAGATATTCCTTTGATTTGGTTGTTTGAACTTGAATTAGAATGTTGGGGCACTGCCATTGCTCTTAGTTGATTGCATTTTTGTTCCAGGGAGTCCATACGCCAGAGAAGCCTCGCTACTACCCACTCTAGCTCATTGATCCATTGTCTCTCTTCCTCTCTAGCTCTAGATTGGTTGCATTCTTGTTCCATGGAGTCCATTTGTTGAAGAAGCATTGCCACCGTCTATTCAAGCAAAGGTCCATTGTCTCTCCTACTCCAATGAATCAATTTGATGAAAAATGGCATTAATCATATGTCCAAATTGTTGAACTTGGATGCAAAATCCTTGATTTGTATTATGGAGCCTTCAAATATATCTTCATGCCTTCACAATATACGTTTGATCTCACTCCATGAGGGATCCATATTGCGCTAACCAAATTCTCCTCAACTCCAGAATCTATCAAAGTAAAGAAACCAATTTTCAATTTTCTAGGGGGGGGGGGGGGGGGGG
>JASDQU010374393.1:42749-55971 GCA_032191745.1 Picea mariana | reverse complement strand
GGAATGGCCTGCGATGCCAAGATTTGATAACTTCCTAAACGATTTAAACTTTTCCAAAGATTTATGTTCAAGCTTGCTTTGAAATAAGCAATTACGTTGAAGTCTACGGATGAATTGTTCAAAAGCCACGCCATTCTGAAAACTTAGATTCAGTCACGAATGTGGAAGATTACTGCTCAAAAGGTTTTTTCTACTTCTCCGCTGTGATTTAGTGTTCGATTTGACAACCGATTTTATTTTATTAATGTCAGCAACCAGATTGGGTACTTTCTTATGCATACACTTTTTTGTATATCTAAACATTGTAAAGACAAACCTAACCACGAGGATACAATACACTTTAAGGGGTTGCATAAAAGGATACAACACATTTAAGGGGTTTCATAAGTGTTGAATGGTTTTTTGGTCCTTGGACATGATCCATGTGTTTATGAATGTTTACATTATAGTTTATGTGTGATCTATAAATTGTAGTGGACAATTTATTACAATAGATTTGATAAATAAAACCGAAGTCTACACTATGAAGGTTAAATTCTTTAAGATTCTAGAATATTTAGTTACTAATTTTTTGGTTATGCATGAAATTGATAAAATGTGGAAAATAGAGAACAATAAAGTACAATCACACACTATCCACAATTTAACACAAAGATTTGTTGTAGGAAACCTTTACGGGAGAAAACCTAACTAGAAGGTGAGGTTGCTCTGCTCTCTTTTCTTTGGTATGGAAACACTGCAAATACAAAAGAGAAAGCACTCTCTATGGAGTTACCTGAGACCCCTGGCATGTTAGACTGCTACAGAATATTGATCCCTTTTGTTATGCTCTCTAATTTCTCATTCCCAATTGTTCTGCGATACTATGGAACAAAACGCAATAACATAGAATGGAACCCCTTATCCTCCTAGTGGCCCGATATTTAACATAGCCTGATAGCCATTTAGGGGTGGGTTTTTGACTTCCTCAATTCTCTATTGTGGGAGGTTTTGAACCTTCTAGAATCTTCTTGAAATTCCTCATATGGCTATCTCCATATGCATGAGTAATGGGGGTTGATGTGGCATCCTCTAATACCATGGTGGTCAACCCAATAGGTCAACTTGTAGGAGACATAACTTTTGCATACGAACTATGCTTGACGCATGGTCTGCATTGTTGGAAAAGTCTCGAAGTGTAGAACACCGTGAAGGGGGTGTGCACAAGTGTTGGACATCATAACCCCCAAAAGTGTCATTTAATGCCTCAAAGTGGCCCTGGAAGGTTCTAAACCCCAATTTTCCAAACTAGGACCTGCCACTAAAACAACCATGCAAGTTGTTTCCTCCAATTTTTTCCACTTTGAAAGCATCGAGATAGATGAAAAATAATATAATGATCCAATCCAGATCATACCTCCCCATTTAGGGAGACTTTTGGTCCCCAAAATATTTTACTAATTGAGGTGAGGAAAAATTTCCTCTATCTTCTCCTTGGAGTACCAATTTGTTTTGCCTGAAAGTTGTCCTTTCAACCTAATATGCCAAAGGTCATGTTGCCCCTATTTTGTATCTTTGGATTGCTTCTACAAAACAGTGTCCTCTGTTAACTTTGCCTGAGCATCCGATGTTAAGTCCTCTATGGAAGGTAGGACTTGGCCCTTCTCCTAATCCAAGATGGAAGGCTAATGGAGTTTGAGATTCTCCACATTCACTACCAAGTAAATGCACATGTATGGGGGTAGATTGAGTTTGTAGGCATTATCTCCCACCTTTTCAAATACTTCAAAATGATCATACTGCAAAGTCTTGATCTTCTTACCAAGACCTTATAGTCTTTCCTTATTCAGTTGTAACCATACTCTATCTCTCACTCTAAATGTTCTCTCTATTATGTGTTGGTCATGTCTAGTCTTGTACTTTTCTCGTGACTTCTTCAGTGGCTCTTGTAGTTGCAAATGGATCTGCCCAATCTTCTCAACATTTTTTTTATGCTTTTAATGCATCTTTTATGAGGTCTTCCCTCACCCCTCCTTGTTGTTCATATACAACATCTAGGGATGAAGGTGGAAAATACCCAAAACAAGTTTCAAAAGGTAACTTATCTGTAGAAGTGTGGACTGCTTTGTTATAAGAGTGTCATATATAGATCAGATTTTCATCTCAAGTCTTTAGATTCTTCTGATTGTAATTCTTCAAAAACTGCACCAAATTCCTATTGACTACTTATGTCTGCCCATCTTTCTGTGGATGTAATGCTGTAGACTTCTTCAACTTAGTGTCCATCTTCTCCCACAATGTAGTCCAAAATGCACTAATAAATTTAGTATCCCTATCTGAGATGATGCTCCTTGGTATCCTAAAGTGCACCTAGACCTATTCAAAGAACAAGTTTATTGCTTCATGTTCCTTGATGGTCTTTTTACAAGGCATGAGAATGCACATTTTTTTGAACCTGTCAACTACCACAAATAAATAGTCATGTCCCTTCCGCGTGGTTGGTAAACCTCCCACAAAATCCATGTAAATGCTTTTTAAAGGTCTAGTGGGTACATGTAAAGGATGATATAAACTTTGTTTCCTGTAACTGGGCTTGTTGTACAACAAAGTGTACATCCTCTAATATATTGTGCTACATCTTCTTGCATTTTATGCCAATACACATATCTTTGTAAATTGACATCTGTCTTCCCAACACCAAAATGTCCTACAACCTTGGAGGTGTGTGCCTCTTTGATAAGCTGCAACCATTCACTTTTAGGGACACAATGTTTATCAAGCTTATATAGTAAGCCATTCCGGAAATGATAATCAACCTATTTGTCACCTTCTTCTATATGAATTTGGCTGTGTAGCAACTGAAACACCTCCTTGAAGTCCTCATCTTCTATGTATGCCTCTTTGTATGCATCGTGGGTAAAAAGATTCATGTGCATCAAAGTTCCTAAAGCTGTAATCTTGGATGTGGGTGGCTGTGAAAGCAAGTCTGCCAACTTGTTAGTGTTTCCCTTCTTATACTTGATGACTAGATGAAGTTTCTATAAAACCCCATCCACTTGTAATGCCTAGTTTATTGTAGCTTATTCTGGGCCTGCAAATTCTATAGTGGTTGGTGATTTGTGTGGATGATGGTCTCCTTTCCCATCAAATAATGCTTACACTTCTTGATAGTTTGAACCAAGGCATAAAGTTCCTTGTCATAGGTATGGTAGTTGAGAATTTCCCCATGAAATATTTTCATAATGATAGCATAACGACCTTCCTTTTTGCATCAAAACAACTCCAATGGCATACCCACTTGCATCTGTCTCCACTTCGAAGAGGATTTTCAAGTTTGGTAGCATAAGTACTAGTGTTTGACTGATCTTTCTTTTTAGGTCATCAAAGTCCTTCTTCTGATTCTTCCCCCACTAGAAACTCTTACCACTAGTTGTTATGGGGTGGAGTGATGCAACTTTCATTGAAAATGAAGCTATGAACTTCTGCAAATATTGTGATGCCCCAACAAAAAATATAACTTCAATGACATTTGTAGGAACTGGCCATTTCATGATGGCCTCCATATTTGCGAGATCTATCTTGAGCTCCCCTCCACTAATCACATATCCCAAATACACCAAACGTTGTTGAGAAAACTCAGAAATTTTGATATTGGCCAACAACTAGTGCTTTTTCAGAGTCTCTAATACTTGTATAAAATGTGATATGTTCTCCTTCCAAGTAGCACAATAAACCAATATATCATCCAAATAGACAATAACAAATGAACCTAGACAAGGGAATAAAACATCATTCATTAGTCTTATAAATGTAGTCAGTGTGTTGCATAAACCAAATGATATAACCAACCACTCATACAAACCTTGCCTTGTCTTGAAGGCATTTTTCCAAGTGTCTTCTTCTTTGAATCGTACCTGGTGATATCCTAATTTCAAATCCAATTTAGTGAAATACTTGGCAAGCCGTAGCTGGTCCAATAGAGATTCATCGATCCTAAACATAGGGTATTGATTCTTCAGTGTAATCTTGTTCAATACTCTGTCATCGATACACATTCTCCAAGTCCCATCCGTCTTGGGAATAATTATGATGAGCGACCCTCAAGGTGAGGTACTTGGTCGAATCACACCCTGCTTCAACAATTGATGCAACTGCTTCTTCACTTCATTCGCTTCTAGAACAAACTTTCTATACAACCCAATATTCAACAACGAGGAGTCTAGGAATAACTGTATTTCGTGCTCCACACCCCTCTTGGGTGCTATCCCTTTAGGATCCTTTAACAATCCTTTATATTCATGTAGAAACTCCTCCAACTGATGTTTTTTCTCTTTAGTACACCCTTTTAGGGATGCCTTCAACCTCATTGATTCATCGTTGAACTGTTTTTCTCTTAAAAAAAAAACATATTTCTTACTAGAACTAATCAAATTCTTGGCTTGGTTGACACTTACCAGTAAGATCTTTGAATTTTCTTTACACGTGTTAATGATGTAAGACTTCCCATCCTTGATCAATCGACATTGGTTGGTTCTCCATATGAAGATTGCATCACTCATATGCATGTAGGGGCTTCCAAACACTACTCCACATACATCAAAGGGTACTACATCCAATTCCACTTCATCAATAAAATCAACACTTACAACAAATTTAATCTTACACTATTCTGTTACCTTTATATCTTCATCCTTGTTTACCCAACCCAATGGATATGGGCTATGATGATCATGAATCTCCAATCCAATCTTGCTAACCAGATACACTACTATGATATTATACTATGAACCTGAGTCGAATAGAGCATCTATCTAGGTCTTCTTGACCTGAATCTTGATGTGGAAGAGCTTGCTATTCTCCTCCTCTTCCTAGTGATGAAGGCTACTCAAATTCACCCCCTTTTGCATAGATGTGAAAAAAATATCTTCATCCATATCCAAGCTAGTTTCGATGTAATTTCTTGAATATGTGGCTAAAAGGTTCTTTTTCTTTCCGTCCTTGTGGTTCTTCATATTCAACTCTGAATGCAGTTTCCAACATTTTTTCTGAGTGGGACCATCAATGTTGCAATGATTGCAATGGTTGTTGAATCTTTGCACTAATGTGTAGTGGTTGTTGTCTTCCTATATTTTCCCCCTTTCCACTTTTTCTTCCCCTCCTTAGAAGATTCTTGGTGCTCTTTCTGCTTTGAACCACTTGACTGCCTCTTCTTTTGTCCTATGTAATTTTCAAGGTACTATGCTTATACACATGCCTCATCCATTATCCTTGGATTGCAGAGCATCACCTTCTTTCATAAATGACTGTGTGAACCCCCATATAATTGAGGAGTACATATAGGTTCTTGGGAGAAATACCCAACATGATGACCATCTTTCTGAACTCAATGGCATACTCATGTACACTCTTCCCCTGCCTCTGCCTAAAGTAGTTCCACCGTATCCATTGGTCCTCTACATACCCAATAGGGTAGAATTGAGAATTAATGAGGGTTTTGAAGTCCCCACACCTAATTACTAGTGGTCACCCTCCAGTCTAAGTGTTTATGTATGGATTTCCCATCAGGTTAAAGCATGGCCCTCCAACTTTAATCTAGCAGATGAAATATTATGCTCTTCATCTATATGGTGAATGCTAAAATAAACTTCTAGTTGTTGCAACCAATGATTCAATTTTAATGCATCGATCTCACTATGGTATGGCTTTATATCCACTTTCACTTTCATATTGAATAGAGATTATGAAGGGTTCACAACGCTTGAACACATCTACTCTTTCTCAGATTCTTTCCTCAACTCCTTTATTGAGTCTTTTTGATCTTCAGATTTCCCCTCTGATCTAATCTTTGAGTTAGAGCCTCCATCATCTTTGAATGGTCCAAACTTTATTTCTAGAGACGACATGAGGAGGTTCATATTGTGACAACTGTTGGCGACATGCGCTTCTAACCTCTCAAATCTCTCTTCTACTGGATCTCGAGGGTTATTATGAACATGTGTGTCTGCCATGGCTAGGGTTTCCTTGACTTCTCTTTAAGCTGATTCCTAGATGATGCAACTTCCCAAAAGTACCCAAAAGAAAAATATACTCTGATACCAATATGATCTGTAAACTATCATGGATATTTCATTAGAACAGTTTGTCACAACAAATTTGATAAATAAAACTGAAATCTACACTCTGAAGGTTAAATTCCTTAAGATTCCATAATATTTTGTTACTGGTTTTCTTCTTATGCCTTAAATAGATAAAATGCGGAAAATAGAGAAGAATAAAATACAATTGCACACCATGCATAAGACAACACAAAGATTTTCTCTGGAAAACCCTTACGGGATAAAACCTAGCTAGAAGGTGAGACTTCTCTCGTCTCTTTTCTCTAGTATGGAAATAATGCAAGAACAAAGGAGTGTTGAAACTCTCAAAAATATTGAGAGAGGGGGTGAATCATTGTTGCATTATTTTCAATAATCTTCTTTTCTTTCAAACTTTTAAGTTATTTAAAAGTGCACACTTAAAGACATATACAAGCATAAATCAAAACAACACAATGAACACAATACACCAAGATTTTACATGGACACCCAATGCGAGAGAAAACTACAAAACATTTTTTTTATATTCTTCTGCAAGCACTAACTTATAAGATATAAATTTTCATATCTACAGGCACCCACTTGTCGCAAACAACGAGGACACCAATTCTCTCAGGAACCAATATGTCGCAGATAACAGGGACACCAATCTTCTCATGAACCAACCTATGTCAAAAATCAGGACTCCAATCCTTAGTGAGCTTCGACTCACCCTAGCACCACCCTTCCACCCTAGATTCAAAAAACTTTGTTACATTACTAAACATTTCAACACAAACTTGCAACTTTACATTTTTATTCCTTTGAGCAATTGCAATATCTTCTTCCCCCACACTTTGCTACACCTCCACGATTATAGTGCAACCATACTTATAATAATTTTCCTAAGTTCACCTTCCTGTATGTGGACGTGTAACACTTACAATGTGGACAAACTTTGACTACATCAAAATCCCATGAGTTACAATTTTGTCTAAATAAACTATGATAGTTATATTGTGGAAAAAATTTGACCATATCAAGATCCTGACAGTTACATGTGGAAAAACTTATGTTCCGAACATTTTTTTACTAAATCAAATGGACCAGATCTTCCTTGTTTTACCAAAATGTTCATTTTCGCAGCAATTCACATTCTGGTTTACAGAGCATATGCTACACAAATAGAATAAGAGCCCAAGTCACATGTCTTCATCTTGTTACCTCACCTAGTTACCTCACCAAACTATTAGCGTCCCCCCGTGACTCACTCTCTTGACTGCCAAACTTCCACTCGTTCCATCGTATTCCACTTCGAATTTAATCTTGTCCCACTCCACTACGCCATTGTCACACTGACTTAAAGGCTCCCTTCATATTTTCATCTGTGCAATCTTCCACACACTTTGTCACGGTCCACTTTTTCACTTGTCTCTTTGCTCAAGACACCCTGTGATCTTTCAAAAAACATTTTCGTGATGTAGCATAAACATTTGTTGATACTTCACTTCTAAACTGCATCGTAGATAATCTCCTGTTTTTCATGCACTTTTGGAAAACTCTATCACTTTCCTGCACTGCTTGATGGATTTCTGTTGTCGATCTTCTTCTTTGCATTCTTTTTACGATCTTCTTCTGCGCCATTGATCCTTCTACACACTTGTGTTTTTAGCCTTTCACGACTTCTTCTGAGGGTTTCATAGAAGGAATCCTTCTGCACACTTCTTATGCATGTGCACCAAATTTGTGCCATAATGTTTGTGCACCATGTTCATGACCTTGTTGAAATCAATGACATCATATGCTCAACAAGGAGAAGGATACATGTAATATCCCTAAGGACGAGCCCTATTGTAATCATGTTTATGAATTGTAAATCATGTGTTGTAGGCTGGTGAGCCGAGTATTGATAAGCTGGTAGGCTTATGTGTTTATTAGGACGAGAGACTAAGTGTTAAGGCCATGAGCATGTTTTTGTATATGTAATTATGCATAACATTAATAAAGATTAAACATCGTTGCATGTAGACCAACCATGAAGAAAGAGTGATGGGGGACTAAGCTTCCACAAGGTGGGTAAGGGAAAAGGGGCTGAAAGGTTGGAAAGAGAGGCTAAGTGTTGAGCCTAGGGGCTTAATTCCTTGGGAATAATACTTTATTATTATTCCAAAAACTATGTGAAATGTATGTTCTTACCCTAAGTTCTTGGAAGGGGGAACATGTGAAAAAGGGAACACATGCTAATGGAGAGCATGCAGCCTCATGGGCGACATGTGTCGGCCCAGGCACATGCAATTTAAACCAAAGATTGAGTTATGGAGGGGATTGGTATCCCATTCTGCTGTCCATCTGTTTGAACCGAGAAAACTCTGCGTCTGAGTGTTGTAAACCTCACGCCACTATGAGACCCGAAGCCGATGATGTTTTCTTGAGAAGTCAATACACCTCTGTCTAAACCATGGAGTCTGTGTTCGACCTCTGTGTGAATTACTTGTCACGCATCCTGCAAACAGGTGTTACCTGAACTGTGATGTGTTTGAGTGTCATGTTGTCATTCCCTGTATCCACACCCCATCTTCTTGTTGTTGCTATTACTTGTGAGTTAACCCAAGCTATTGTCGTTGTTGTCATCTTGAACTTGCGGGAATTGAATTGGAAACTGGTGGAAGAATCAGGTTGTTATATCTGTGGTAGAAGAGGTAGGTTGTCAAGCATGTGCGCAACTCTCTCTTCAGGTGAGGGAGTCTGCTGGGAAGTGGTTTTCTCCCAGAGTGAGTCCAACACCAGCTATGGAGCTCTGAGAATTCCTGATCCGGCTTGTTTCCGAGACCCAGAGAGGGAGGTGAAGCACCGATGGACTATTCTTGTGAAGGTGTATACTCGCGGGTGGAACATGCATGTGGGGAATGAGATTCTGTGAGTAGTGGACGTAAGAAGTCTCCTAGGGAGAATACTTTTGATTGCTCTGTGCAGTTTTCCTGTAACCTCAGCCTAGTCTAGGATTCCCTTGCCTTGGATGGAGCTTAGTCCCAGCTCGGGGGTGATCCACTGTAGAGCGTGATGAGCAGTGAGGTCGAAGGCTAGGAGGTTCGTGGAAGGTCTGCACATGGTTGGTGGAGTTCCAACAGTTTCAAAGATAAGTATATGCATGTGTTTAATTTCAATTAAAATGCATGTATGTGATGCTTGAAATAATATCATGTATTCCGTTGCAATGTTATTTACTGTTCATTCCATTAATTATGTATGGTAGTAATAATTATATGTTTACTCTGTGTTAAGTCATTTAACTTCATTTAAACACATACTATATAAGTTTGAGAATGTTTTCCACGTAGTAGCGTTGCCCAACAAGTGGGTTGGTGGCCGGGGATGTTACAATATGGTATTAGAGCTCAAAAGGCTAAATTAAGGTTGTGTTTGGTATCATTGCCAGCCTGTTGGTGGTCGGGGATGTTACAATACCTCTATAGAGTGATATGAGACCTGTGGTTGTTAGGATTCTATAGAACATTAAACCCCTATGTTACGGTCTCTAATTTCTCACTCCCAGTTGTTCTACTTTGTTATGGAACAAAATGCAATAACATAGAATGGAACACCTTCTTCTCCTAGTGGCCCGATATTTAACATAGCCCGATAACCATATAGGGGTAGGTTTTTGACTTCTTCGACCCTCAATTGTGGTAGGGTTTTGAACCTTCTATAATCTTCTTTAAATTCCTCACATGGCCAACCCCATATGCATGAGTAATGGGTGCTTATGTAGCATCCTTTCATACCATGGTGGACAACATGATATGCCAACTTGCGGGAGGCATAAAATTTGCATACGAACTCTGATTGATGCACATTCTGCACCATTGGAAAGGTCTAGGAGTGTAGAACACAATCAAGGGGGTGTGCATAGGTTACGAACAAAAGAAATCCAAAAATCATTGTTTAATTTCTCAAAATGGCTCCAGATCCCAATTTTCCAAATTGGAACCTACCACTAAAATGACCCCGCAAGTTGATTCCTCCAATTTATACCACTTTGAAAGCGTCAAGATAGATGAAAAAAATAGAATGATCCAAGCTTAATCATACCTCTCCATTTAGGGAGGATTTTTTTCCCCAAAATATTTTACTAAATGAGGTGAGGAAATTTTTCCTCTACCTTCTCCTTGGAGTACCACTTTGCTTTGCCTAGAAGTTGTCCTTTCAACCCAATCTACCAAAAGTCATGCTTCCCCTATTTTGTATTTCTAGATCGCTTCTACAAAACTATGTCATTTTCTAACTCTACCTGAGCATCTAGTGCTAAGTTCTCTATAGAAGGTAGGACCTGCTCTTCCACCCGATCCAACATGGAATGATCATAGAGTTTTGGATTCTCCACATTCACTAACGAGTAAATGCACATGTATGGGGGTAGAATGAGTATGTAGGCATTATCTCCCACCTTTTCCAATACTTCAAAAGGACCATATCATAGAGTGTTGAACTTCTTACTAGGAACCTACAATCTTTCCTTATTCAATTATAACCATACTGTGTCTCCCACTCTAAATGTTCTCTCTATTTTGTGCTAGTCATGTCTAGCCTTGTACTTTTCCCGTGACTTCTTTAGTGTCTCTTGTACTTGCAAATGGATTTTTCCAATCTTATAGACAATTGTTTTTTCTTTTAATGCATCTCTTTTGAGTTCCTCCCTCACTCCTCCTTGTTTTCCATATACAACATATAAGGGTGAAGGTGGAAAATACCCAAAGCAAGTTTCAAAAGGTGACTAAATTACCAGTAGAAGTGTGGAATTCTTTGTTATAAGAGTGTTGTATATAGATCATTTTTCATCCCAAGATTTCAGATGCTTCTGATTTTAACCCCTCAAAAGCTGCACCAAAGTCCCATTGACTACTTCCTTATTCCCATCTATTTTTGGATGGAATTTTGTAGAGCTCTTCAATTTAGTGTCCATCTTCTCCCACAATGTAGTAAAAAATGCACTAATAAATATAGTATCCCTATCTAATATGATACTCCTTGGTATCTCAAAGTGCACCCATACCTATTCAAAGAACAAGTTTGTTGCTTCCTAACCCTTGATGGTCTTTTTACAAGGTGTGAGAGTGCACATTTTGTTGAACCTATCAATCACCACAAATAAATAGTTACGTCCCTTCCGCGTGGTTGGTAAACCTCCTACAAAATCCATGGAAATACTTTCCCAAGGTCGAGTGGGTATAAGTAAGGAATGGTATAGACCTTTCTTCCTGTTAGTTGGCTTGTTGGTATAAAAAAGTATACATCTTATAATATATCGTGCTACATCTTCTTTCATTTTGGGCCAATACACATACCTTTGTAAGTTGGTGACTTTCTTCCCAACACAAAAATGTCTTGCAACCTTGGAGGTGTGCACCTCTCTGATAAGATACAATGATTCAACTTTAGGGACACATAACTTATTGATCTTGTAGAGTAAACCATTATGGAAATGATAATCAACCTTTCCATCACCTTCTTCTTGAAGTCCTCATCTTCTGTGTATGCCTTTTTGTATGCATCATGGGTAAAAGACTCCATATGCATCAAAGTTCCCAAATTTGTAATCTTGGATGTGGGTGGATGTGAAAGCATGTGTTCCAACTTGTTTGTGTTACGCTTATTATACTTGATGACTAGTTGAAATTGTTGTAAAAACCCCATCCACTTGCAATGCCTATTTATTGTAGCTTACTCTAGACCTGCAAATACTGCAGTGGCTGGTGATCTGTGTGGATGATGGTCTCCTTGCCCATCAGATTGTGCTTCCACTTCTTGATAGATTGAACCGGGGAATATAGTTCCTTGTCATAGGTAGGGTATTTGATAACTCTCCCATGAAATATTTAAGAATGATAGCATATCGACCTTCCTCCTTACATCAAAACAACTCCCGTGGCACACCCACTTGCATATGTCTTCGCTTCAAAGTTATTCTGCAAGTTTGGTAGCGTGAGCACTGGTTCTTGAATGATATTTATTTTTAGATCATTAAAGGCCTTATTTTGATTCTTTCCCCACTAGAAACTCTTACCACTAGCTGTTATGGCATGGAGTGGTGCAACAACCACTGAAAATGAAGCTATGAACTTCCAAAAATATTGTACTTCCCTAATAAAAATCCTAACTTCAGTGACATTTGTAGGAACTGGCCATTTCATGATGGCCGCCATATTTGCAAGATCTATATTGAGCTCCCCTCCACTGTTCACATACCCCAAATGCACCAAACACTACTGAGAAAACTCACATCTCTTGAGATTGGCTTACAACTGGTGCTTTTTTAGAGTCTCTAACACCTGCATAAGATGCAAGATGTGCTCCTTGTAGGTAGAGATATAAAAAAAATATCATCCAAATAGACAATAACAAATGAATTCTGATAAGGGCGTAAATCATCATTCATTAGCCTTATAAATGTGTCTGGTGTGTTGCATAAACCGAATGGCATAATCAACCACTCATACAAACCTTTCCTTGTATTGAAGACAATCTTCTAGGTATCTTGTTCTTTGAATTGTACTTGGTGATATCCTGATTTCAAATCCATCTTAGTGAAGTACTATGCTACAACTGGTTCAACATATCATTGATCCTAGACAGAGGGTACCAATTCTTCAGTGTAATATTGTTCAAAGCCCTGTAATCTATACACATTCTCCAAGTCCCATACTTATTGTGAAAAATTATGATGGGTGATCCACAAGGTGAGGTACTTGGTCGAATCACACCCTACTCCAACAACGGTTGCAATGGCTTCTTCACTTCATTCACTTCTAAAACAAACTGTCTATATAACCCAATATTTGGTAGTGGGGAGTTTGGAAATAAATGTATTTCAACATCCCTCTTGGGTGGTATCTCTTTAGTCTCCTTGAACACTCCTCTATATTCCTATAGAAGCTCTTCCAAATAATGTTTCTACTCTTTAGTAAACCTCTCCAGGGATTCTTTCACTCTCATTGACTCATCATTAGACTTGTTTTCTCTTAAGAAAATAAACACATATTTCTTATTAGAACTAATCAACTTCTTGGCTTGGTTGGCACTTACTAGTGAGATCTAGGACTTCCCATCCTTGATCAATAGGTATTGGTTGGCTCTCCACATAAATATTTCATCGCTCATATACATGTAGGGTC
>JASDQU010374393.1:20823-42729 GCA_032191745.1 Picea mariana | reverse complement strand
TCCTATGTAATTTTCAAGGTACTATGCTTATACACATGCCTCATCCATTATCCTTGGATTGCAGAGCATCACCTTCTTTCATAAATGACTGTGTGAACCCCCATATAATTGAGGAGTACATATAGGTTCTTGGGAGAAATACCCAACATGATGACCATCTTTCTGAACTCAATGGTGTACTTCTGTACACTCTTCCCTTGCCTCTGCCTAAAGTAGTTCCACCAGATCCATTGGTCCTCTACATACCCAATAGGGTAGAATTGGGAATTAATGAGGGTTTTGAAGTCCCCACACCTAGTTACTAGTGGTCACCCTCCAGTCTAAGTGTTTATGTATAGATTTCCCATCAGGTTAAAGCATGACCCTCTAACTTTAATCTAGCAGATGAAATATTCTGCTCTTCATCTATATGGTGAATGTTAAAATAAACTTCTAGTTGTTGCAACCAATGATTCAATTTTAATGCATCGATCTCACCATGGTATGGCTTTATATCCACTTTCACTTTCATATTGAATAGGGATTATGAAGGGTTCACAACACTTGAACGCATCTACTCTTTCTCAAAATTCTTTCCTCAACTCCTTTATTGAGTCTTTTTGATCTTCAGATTTCCCCTCTGATCTAATCTTTGAGTTAGAGCCTCCATCATCTTCAAATGGTCCCAACTTTCTTTCTAGAGACGACATGAGGAGGTTTATATTGCGACAATTGTTGGCGACATGCACTTTTAACCTCTCAAATCTCTCTTCTACTGGATCTCAAGGGTTATTATGAACATCTGTGTCTGCCATGGCTAGGGTTTCCTTGACTTCTCTTTAAGTTGATTCCTAGATGCTGCAACTTCTCAAAAGTACCCAAAAGAAAAATATACCCTGATACCAATATGATTTGTAAACTATCATGTATATTTCATTGGAATAGTTCGTCACAACAAATTTGATAAATAAAACTGAAATCTACACTCTGAAGGTTAAATTCCTTAAGATTCCATAATATTTTGTTATTGATTTTCTGCTTATGCATTAAATAGATAAAATGCGGAAAATAGAGAACAATAAAATACAATCGCACACCATCCATAAGACAACACAGATTTTCTCTGGAAAACCCTTACGGGATAAAACCTAGCTAGAAGGTGAGACTTCTCTGGTCTCTTTTCTTTGGTATGGAAATAATGCAAGAACAAAGGAGTGTTGAAACTCTCAAAAATATTGAGAGGGGGTGAATCATTGTTGCATTATTTTCAATAATCTTCTTTTCTTTCAAACTTTTAAGTTATTTAAAAGTGCACACTTAAAGACATATACAAGCAGAAATCAAAACAACACAATGAACACAATACACCAAGATTTTACATGGACACCCAATGCGAGAGAAAACTACAAAACATTTTCTTTATATTCTTCTGCAAGCACTAACTTACAAGATATAATTTTTCATATCTACAGGCGCCCACTTGTCGCAAATAACGAGGACACCAATTCTCTCAGGAACCAATATGTCGCAGATAACAGGGACACCAATCTTCTCATGAACCAACCTATGTAAAAAATCAGGACTCCAATCCTTAGTGAGCTTCGACTCACCCTAGCACCACCCTTCCACCCTAGATTCAAAAAACTTTGTTACATTTCTAAACATTTCAACACAAACTTGCAACTTTACATTTTTATTCCTTTGAGCAATTACAATATCTTCTTCCCCCACACTTCGCTACACCTCCACAATCATAGCACAACCATACTTATAATAATTTTCTTGAGTTCACCTTCCTGTACGTGGACGTGTAACACTTACAATGTGGACAAACTTTGACTACATCAAAATCCCGTGAGTTACAATTTTGTCTAAATAAACTATGACAATTATATTGTGGAAAAAATTTGACCATATCAAGATCCTGTTAGTTACATGTGGAAAAACTTATGTTCCAAACATTTTTTTACTAAATCAAATGGACCAAATCTTCCTTGTTTTACCAAAACGTTATTTTTCGCAACAATTCACATTCCGGTTTACAGAGCATATGCTACACAAATATAATAAGAGCCCAAGTCACAAGTCTTCATCTTGTTACCTCACCTAGTTACCTCACCAAACTATTAGCATCCCCTGGTGACTCACTCTCTTGACTGCCAAACTTCCACTCGTTCCATCGTATTCCACTTCAAATTTAATCTTGTCACACTCCACTACGCCATTGTCACACTGACTTGAAGGCTCCCTTCATATTTTCATCTGTGCAATCTTCCACACACTCTGTCACGGTCCACTTTTTCACTTGTCTCTTTGCTCAAGACAACTTGTGATCTTTCAAAAAACATTGTCGTGATGTAGCATAAACATTTGCTGGTACTTCACTTCTAAACTGCGTCGTAGATAATTCCCTGTTTTTCATGCACTTCTGGAAAACTCTATCACTTTCCTGCACTGCTTGATGGATTTTTGTTGTTGATCTTCTTCTGTGCATTCTTTTCACGATCTTCTTTTGCACCATTGATCCTTCTACACACTTGTGTTTTTAGCCGTTCACGACTTCTTCTGAGGGTTTCATAGAAGGAATCCTTCTGCACACTTCTTATGCATGTGCACCAACTTTGCGCCATAATTTTTGTGCACCATGTTCATGACCTTATTGAAATCAATGACATCATATGCTCAATAAGGAGAAGGATACCTGTAATATCCCCAAGGACGAGCCCTATTGTAATCATGTTTATGAATTGTAAATCATGTGTTGTAGGCTGGTGAACCGAGTATTGATAAGCTAGTAGGCTTATGTGTTTATTAGGACGAGAGCCTAAGTGTTAAGGCCATGAGCCTGTTTTTGTATATGTAATTATGTAGAACATTAATAAAGATTAAACATCGCTGCATGTAGATCGACCATGAAGAAAGAGTGATGGAGGACTAAGCTTCCACAAGGTGGGTAAGGGAAAAGGGGCTGAAAGGTTGGAAAGAGAGGCTAAGTGTTGAGTCTAGGGGCTTAATTCCTTGGGAACAATAATTTATTATTATTCCAAAAGCTATGTGAAATGTATGTTCTTACCCTAAGTTCCTGGAAGGGGGAACATGTGAAAAAGGGAACGCATACTGATGGAGAGCATGAAGCCTCATGGGAGACATGTGTCGGCCCAAGCACATGCAATTTAAACCAAAGATTGAGCTATGGAGGGGGTTGGTCTCCCATTCTGTCGTCCATATGTTTGAACCGAGAAAGCTCTGTGTTTGAGTGCTATAAACCTCATGCCACTATGAGACCCAAAGCCGGTGATGTTTTCTTGAGAAGTCGATACACCTCTGTCTAAACCGTGGAGTCTTTGTTCGACCTCTGTGTGAATTACTTGTCACGCATCCTGCAAACAGGTGTTACCTGAACCGTGATGTGTTTGAGTGTCCTGTTGTCGTTCCCTGTATCCACACCCCGTCTTCTTGTTGCTTCTATCACCTGTGAGTTAACCCAAGCTATTGTCGTTGCTGTCATCTTGAACTTGCGGGAATTGAATTGGAAACTGGTGGAAGAATCAGGTTGTTAGGTCTATGGTAGAAGAGGCAGGTTGTCATGCCTCTACGTAACTCTCTCTTCAGGTGAGGGAGTTTGCTGGGAAGTGGTTTTCTCCCAGAGTGAGTCCAGCACTAGCTACGGAGCTCTGAGAATTCCTGATCCAGCTTGTTTTTGAGACCCAGAGAGGGAGGTGAAGCACCGATGGACTGTTCTTGTGAAGGTGTATACTCGCAGGTGGAACATGCATGTGGGGAATGAGAGTCTGTAAGTAGTGGACGTAAGAAGGCTCCTAGGGAGAATCCTTCCGATTGCTCTATGCATTTTTCCTGTAACCTCAGCCTAGTCTAGGATTCCCTTGCCTTGGGTGGAGCTTAGTCCCAGCTTGGGGGTGACCCACTGTTGAGTGTGATGAGCAGTGAGGTCTAAGGCTAGGAGGTTTGTGGAAGGTCTGTATGTTGTTGGTAGAGTTCCAACAGTTTCAAAGATAAGTATATGCATGTGTTTAGTTTCAATTAAAATGCATGCTTGTGATGCTTGAAATAATATCATCTATTCCATTACAATGTTATTTACTGTTCATTCCATTAATTATGTATGCTAGCAGTAATTATATGTTTACTCTGTGTTAAGTCATTTAACTTCATTTAAATGCATACTATATAAGTTTGAGAATGTTTTCCACGTAGTAGCGTTGCCCAGCAAGTGGGTTGGTGGCTGAGGATGTTACAATATGGTATCAGAGCTCAAAAGGCTAAATTAAGGTTGTGTTTGGTAGCATTGCCAGCCTGTTGGTGGTCGGGGATGTTACAATACCTCTATAGAGTGATCTGAGACCTGTGGTTGTTAGGATTCTATAGAACATTAAACCCCTATGTTACGGTCTCTAATTTCTCACTCCCAGATGTTCTACTTTGTTATGGAACAAAATGCAATAACATAGAATGGAACACCTTCTTCTCCTAGTGGCCCGATATTTAACATAGCTCGATAACCATATAGGGGTAGGTTTTTGATTTCCTTGACCCTCAATTGTGGTAAGGTTTTGAACCTTCTATAATCTTATTGAAATTCCTCACATGGCCAACCCCATATGCATGAGTAATGGGTGCTTATGTAGCATCCTTCAATACCATGGTGGACAACATGATATGCCAACTTGTGGGAGGCATAAAATTTGCATACGAACTCTGATTGATGCACATTCTGCACCATTGGAAAGGTCTAGGAGTGTAGAACACAATCAAGGGGGTGCGCATAGGTTACGAACACAAGAAACCCCAAAATCATTGTTTAATTCCTCAAAATGGCTCCAGATCCCAATTTTCCAAATTGGGACCTACCACTAAAATGACCCCGCAAGTTGATTCCTCCAATTTATACCACTTTGAAAGCATCGAGATAGATGAAAAAAAATAGAATGATCCAATCTAAATCATACCTCCCCATTTAGGGAGGATTTTTTTCCCCAAAATATTTTACTAAATGAGGTGAGGAAATTTTTCCTCTACCTTCTCCTTGGAGTACCACTTTGCTTTGCCTGGAAGTTGTCCTTTCAACCCAATCTACCAAAATTCATGCTTCCCCTATTTTTTATTTCTGGACCGCTTCTACAAAACTATGTCATTTTCTAACTCTACCTGAGCATCTAGTGCTAAGTTCTCTATAGAAGGTAGGAATTGCTCTTCCACCTAATCCAACATGGAATGATCATAGAGTTTTGGATTCTCCACATTCACTAACGAGTAAATGCACATGTATGGGGGTAGAATGAGTATGTAGGCATTATCTCCCACCTTTTCCAATACTTCAAAAGGACCATATCATAGAGTCTTGATCTTCTTACTAGGACCCTACAATCTTTCCTTATTCAATTATAACCATACTATGTCTCCCACTCTAAATGTTCTCTCTATTTTGTGCTAGTCATGTCTAGCCTTGTACTTTTCCTATGACTTCTTTAGTGTCTCTTGTACTTGAAAATGGATTTTTCCAATCTTATAGACAATTGTTTTTTCATTTATTGCATCTCTTTTGAGTTCCTCCCTCACTCCTCCTTGTTTTCCATATACAAAATATAAGGGTGAAGGTGGAAAATACCCAAAGCAAGTTTCAAAAGGTGACTAAATTACCAGTAGAAGCGTGGAATGCTTTGTTCTAAGAGTGTTGTATATAGATCATTTTTCATCCCAAGATTTCAAATGCTTATGATTTTAATCCCTCAAAAGATGCACCAAAGTCCCATTGACTACTTCCTTATTCCCATCTATTTTTGGATGGAATTTTGTAGAGCTCTTCAATTTAGTGTCCATCTTCTCCCACAATGTAGTCCAAAATGCACTAATAAATATAGTATCCCTATCTAATATGATACTCCTTGGTATTTCAAAGTGCACCCATACCTATTCAAAGAACAAGTTTGTTGCTTCCTAACCCTTGATGGTCTTTTTACAAGGCGTGAGAGTGCACATTTTGTTGAACCTATCAATCACCACAAATAAATAGTCATGTCCCTTCCGCGTGGTTGGTAAACCTCCTACAAAATCCATGGAAATACTTTCCCAAGGTCGAGTGGGTATAAGTAAGGAATGGTATAGACCTTTCTTCCTGTTAGTTGGCTTGTTGGTATAAAAAAGTATACATCTTATAATATATCRTGCTACATCTTCTTTCATTTTGGGCCAATACACATACCTTTGTAAGTTGGTGACTTTCTTCCCAACACAAAAATGTCTTGCAACCTTGGAGGTGTGCACCTCTCTGATAAGATACAATGATTCAACTTTAGGGAAACATAACTTATTGATATTGTAGAGTAAACCATTATGGAAATGATAATCAACCTTTCCATCACCTTCTTCTTGAAGTTCTCATCTTCTGTGTATGCCTTTTTGTATGCATCATGGGTAAAAGATTCCATATGCATCAAAGTTCCCAAATTTGTAATCTTGGATGTGGGTGGATGTGAAAGCATGTGTTCCAACTTGTTTGTGCTACGCTTATTATACTTTATGACTAGACGAAATTGTTGTAAAAACTCCATTCACTTGCAATGCCTATTTATTGTAGCTTACTCTAGACCTGCAAATACTGCAGTGGCTGGTGATCTATGTAGATGATGGTCTCCTTGCCCATCAGATTGTGTTTCCACTTCTTGATAGATTGAACCGGGGAATATAGTTCCTTGTCATAGGTAGGGTATTTGAGAACTCTCCCATGAAATATTTAAGAATGATAGCATATCGACCTTCCTCCTTACATCAAAACAACTCCCGTGGCACACCCACTTGCATATGTCTTCGCTTCAAAGTTATTCTGCAAGTTTGGTAGCATGAGCACTAGTTCTTGAATGATATTTATTTTTACATCATTAAAGGCCTTATTTTGATTCTTTCCCCACTAGAAACTCTTACCACTAGCTGTTATGGCATGGAGTGGTGCAACTACCATTGAAAATGAAGCTATGAACTTCCAAAAATATTGTACCTCCCTAATAAAAATCCTAACTTCAGTGACATTTGTAGGAACTGGCCATTTCATGATGGCCTCCATATTTGCAAGATCTATATTGAGCTCCCCTCCACTATTCACATACCCCAAATGCACCAAACACTACTGAGAAAACTCGCATCTCTTGAGATTGGCTTACAACTGGTGCTTTTTTAGAGTCTCTAACACCTGCATAAGATGCAATATGTGCTCCTCGTAGGTAGAGATATAAAAAAAATATCATCCAAATAGACAATAACAAATGAATTCTGATAAGGGCGTAAAGCATCATTCATTAGCCTTATAAATGTGTCTAGTGTGTTGCATAAACCGAATGGCATAATCAACCACTCATACAAACCTTTCCTTGTATTGAAGGCAATCTTCTAGGTATCTTGTTCTTTGAATTGTACTTGGTGATATCCTGATTTCAAATCCATCTTAGTGAAGTACTATGCTACAACTGGTTCAACATATCATTGATCCTAGACAGAGGGTACCAATTCTTCAGTGTAATATTGTTCAAAGCCCTGTAATCTATACACATTCTCCAAGTCCCATACTTATTGTGAAAAATTATGATGGGTGATCCACAAGGTGAGGTACTAGGTCGAATCACACCCTACTCCAACAATGGTTGCAATGGATTCTTCACTTCATTCACTTCTAAAACAAACTTTCTATATAACCCAATATTTGGTAGCGAGGAGTTTGGAAATAAATGTATTTCAACATCCCTCTTGGGTGGTATCCCTTTAGTCTCCTTGAACACTCCTCTATATTCCTATAGAAACTCTTCCAACTAATGTTTCTACTCTTTAGTAAACCCCTCCAGGGATTCTTTCACTCTCATTGACTCATCATTAGACTTGTTTTCTCTTAAGAAAATAAACACATATTTCTTACTAGAACTAATCAACTTCTTGGCTTGGTTGGCACTTACTAGTGAGATCTAGGACTTCCCATCCTTGATCAATCGGTATTGGTTGGCTCTCCACATAAATATTTCATCGCTCATATACATGTAGGGTCTTACAAACACTACTCTTCATACATCAAGTTGTATTGCATCCAATTCCACTTCATCAATAAAATCAACACTTACAACAAATTTAATCTTACACTATTTTGTTACCCTTATCTCCACATCCTTTTTTACTCAACCCAATGGATATGGGATAGGATGATCGTGAACCTCCAATCCAAGCTTGTTGACCATATCCACTTTTATGAGATTAATATATGAACTAGAGTTGAACATAGCATCTACCTTGGTATTCTTGACTTGAATCTTGATGTGAAAGATCTTGGTCATATCCTTCTCTTCTTGGTGATCAAGGATACTTAGATTCACCTCCTTCTACATATATGCGTAGAAAATATTTGCATCCACATCCAAGCTAATTTTAACTTGTTTTCTTGAATATGTGGCTAAAATTTTCTTTTTATTTCCATCCTTCTTGCAATCCTTTGGGTTCATTTCTAGATGCAGTTTCCAACATATTTCCTTGGTCTGGTCATCACTGTTGCAATGGATGTTGGGATCTTTGCACTGATGTGAAATGATTGATGTCTTCTTATATTTTCCCCCTTTCCACTTCTTCTTCACCTTCTTGGAAGCTTTCTGGTACTCTTTCTTCTTCAAACCACTTGGATACCCCTTCTTTTGGCCTATGTAATTTTCAAGGTACTATGCATGTGCACATTCCTTCAAGGTACTATGCATGTACACATGCATTATCCACTATCCTTAGTTTGAATAGAATCACATGCTTTCATACATGACTATGCTTTCATAGATGACTATCTTGTACACTTTGTCTATGCCTTTTCCTCAAGTAGTGCCATTGGATCCATTGGTCCTCTACATACCCGATAGGGTAGAATTGGGACTTGATGAGGGCTTTGAAGTTCTCCCACCTAGTTTCTAGTGGATCACCCTCCATCCTAAGTGTTTTAGTATGGATTTCATGCTAGGTTAAAGCATGACCCTCTAACTTCAATCTAGCAAATGAAATCTTCTGCTCTTCATCTATATGGTGAATGTTGAAATAAATGTATAGTTGTTGCAACCAATGATTTAGTTTTAATGCATCAATATGACCTTGGTATGGATTTATTTCCACTTTTGCTTCCATCTTGAATAAGGATTGCGAAGGTTCTTGACACTCAAGCTCAACTGTTCTTTCTTGAATTATTTCTGCAAATCATTTCCTAAGTATTCTTTATCTTCCATTTTCCCCTTCAATATCTGAGTTAGAGCCTCCATCATCTTTGAATGGTTCAAGTTTGCTTGGTAGAGAGACAATGAAGAGGTTCATATTGTGACTGATGACAATGACATGCGCTTCCAACCTCTCAAATCTCTCTTCTGTTGGATCTCAAGGGTTATTATGAACTTAATCATCTGCCATGGATAGGGTTTTTGTGACTTCTCTTTAATCCTGTTCCTAAAAGTTTTAAACTTGTGAAGTAAAGCAATGCCTACATATTCTAAAGAAAAACAAAAATTAATTAATTTCTCATACACATATTACACAGACATTTACATTGGAAACCCTTAATCGAGATAAAACCAACCTTCCTTGATGTCACACCTCTCAACTCTTCATTGTATTAATTTCACCATTTAAAATACAATATATAAAATATTTTAGGTATTCCACAACTACCAAAACCCTAATCCTTTAATCTGGGATTAATTTAGAAAGCACAATCATCGAATTTGACGCACACCCCCCCACATGCAAAGAATATAACACCTACCCAACATTCTCTCACTTGTTGTTTTATTTTCATATTGGGGGTCACAAGATTACATAGTCAACAATCCAGGGCAATAATACCCATTGTTTCTCTACACTAAGAGAATTTCTCGATGCTCACCGACTTTGACAGTGAATCTACAACATTCTTCAAAGTGTCAACCTTCTCCAACAACACCTTCTTGTATTCAACCATGTCTATCACAAAGTGATATCGAACATCAATATGTTTTGTCTTTGAATGATAAACTAGGTTCTTTTCTAGAAAGATTACACTCTCATTGTCACAATCTAACCTTACTGCTTGTTGTACCAACCCAATACCTAAAAAAAATATATGTAACCATATTGCTTCATTGGTTGTGTGAGTGGCTGCCATGTATTAAGATTTTGTATTTGAGAGTTCCACTTCAACCTATATTTTTCTCATCCAATTGATTTCTCCTCCTAATAGGTTAAACACATACCCACTTGTAGATCTTATGCAATCTAGATATTTATCCCAGTCTTCATCAACAAACCCATGTATATCCAACACTCTGTCCAATATTGGTCTTCCTTGGTAGCACAATCCATAACTAGAAGTGCCACACAAATACTTGAAAACCACTTTCACCGTTGTCCAATGCTCCTTCCCTGGTTTCAACATAAACATGCTCAAAACTCCCAACGAATGTGCAATTTCTAGTCTAGTACATATCATTTCATATATCAATTTTCCAACCACACTAACACATGGAACATGGGACATGTCCTCTTCCTCTTCCTATGTCTCGGGACACTAATATGCAGATAAATTTACACCTACAAGAATATGAACCTTGACCAGTTTACTTTCCTGCATATTAAACCTCTGTAATATTGTCTCAACATATTTTCTCCGATACAAATCGAGTTTCCTATTTGTATGATCTCTTTTAATATCCACTCCTAGAATGAAGTTATATACATCGATATATTTCATGTCAAATTTAGAGGATAGCCATGATTTCACCTCCTTGATAACATCCATGTTATTTCCTACTAGCAACATATCATCGACATACAACACTACATAAATGAAGTGATTACCAATCTACTTGGAATATACAAAATGATCAACCTTGCTTCTCACAAATATCATTCCAAGAATGTATGTGTAAAAATTTTGGTACCGCATCCTATGTGATTTCTTCAGACCATATAATGACTTCTTTATCTTACAAACCAACCCTTTCTTTCCCTTCACCGCAAAGCATTCTGGATACTTCATGTATATTTATTCTTCTAGATCCCCATGTAGGAATGTTGTCTTCACATTCATCTATTCTATTTCAAAATCATAAGAAACATCAACATATAAGAGAAACCAGATAGAAGTTAACTTGGTAATAGGAGAAAACATTTCACCAAAGTGAATTCCCTCTACCTCGGATTGACCTTTTTCTACTAATCGAGCTTTATATTTCTCCACTTTACCTTATGCATTCAAATTCTTCTTAAACAATATTTGCTGCCAATGAAATTTATTCTAGTTGGAAGCTCAACTAGATCCCATGCCTAATTCTTATCCAAGGAATCCATCTCTTCAACCGTGGCATTCTTTGAAAGTTTACTATTCTCTAAATTCACTGCTTCGTGACAGTTCTGGGATCATCATCAATAATATATAAAGAAAAATTAGCACAAAAATTAGGTGGACTATACCTTTATGGTTTCCTTCTTTCCCTCATTAATATCTTCAATACTGGAGTATGAGGTTCTTCTTCTTCTGATTCATCTTCCTTCGTTGATTCAGATTTTGCATCATCCATCTCAAACTCTATTTTCTCGGGTTCTTCTTTCCTTGGTAGGAATCCTTGTTTGGGAACATCTTTAACCTCTGTAAAAAAACATCCCAGCTGTAAACAATCTTCTTAGTTTTTGGGTTCCAAAGCTTATAACATTTCATACCATTTCTATAACCAATAAAGATACACTTTTTAGCTTTATTATCCAACTTACTCCTATTTTACTTTAGAACATGTACATAAGAATAACAACCAATCACTCTGAGAAGCTCAAGAGAGGGTTTCTTACCAGTCCATACCTCATGCGTATTTTTTTCCACCAACATTGATGAGAGTGATCTATTTACCAGGTAACATGCAATACCCACTACCTCTTCCCAGAATTGTTGTCCTAACCGACACCACTGAGCATGCTCCTTTCTTTTTTCCATCAACATCTCGTTCATCATTTCTGCAACTCCATTTTTTTGAGGTGTGTATTGAGTAGTCTTATGCCTTTCTATACCGCACTTCTTACAGAACTATTCAAATTCATTCCCACATAATTCTCCACCATTATCTGTGCTCAACACATTTATTTTCTTCTCTGTCTAATTTTCTACCAGATCCTTAAACTCTTTAAATTTATCAAATACCTATGATTTCTTCCTAAGAAAATAAATCCATGTGTTCCTTTAGAAATCATCTATGAATGAAACATAATACATAGATTTACCTAGTGATGTAACATGCACATGTCCAAACACATCACTGTGTATCAACTCGAAGATCCCCTTTACTCTTGTAGCACCAGATGGGAATCTTACTTGATTCTGTTAACCATATATGAAATGTTCACATAAATAAAAATCCAGGGTGCAATTAGACATAATTTCAACCATACCTTTACCATGTAGTGTTCAAGGCCCTTTTCTCCAATATGTCCCAGCCTTTGATGCCACAACATGGTCTTCTTTCTAGGGACAATATGGATCATATCTTCTTTATTTATCTACTCAAGGAAAATATAACTATTACACCAATTAGTATCAATTATTCCCAATAACTTGTATAGAGTTCCACACTGAAATCCCCTCATAAACACCATTGCTCCTAGTACCATCTTGCAAGTTCTCTTTCCCAATAAATTATCCACACCTGCATCATCCAACTTACTTACATATATTAGGCTCCTGGCTAGATCTAGAATGTGAGAAATTCCAGGGAAAGTTCCAATCCTTCCATATTTTAGCAACAACTTAACCCTTCCATGTTGCATGATTTTGGTTTTCGATTCATATCCTAGGAAGAAATCACCACCATCAAAATTTTCATATTCACTAAACCACTCCCTATGAGGAGTCATATGAAATGATGCACTTGAGTCGATCAATCATACATCATGATTTGCATGTGTACCTATCGATTCCAGGTAAACATCACCTCTTTTTGTGGAGGTTTTTACTTCTATGCAAGAGGCGTCATCATATCCATTTTCTTTATCAACATTCTTAGACCTGCAATCTTCCTTATAATGCCCAACTTTACCATATTTCTAACATTTCCTCAAATATTTTCTCGGTGATTTATATTTACCTTTAGATTTAGATCTCCCCCCCCGAAGAATTAATTTTATTCCTATCTTGGGGATGACCTCTTATAGATAAAGCATCTATGCTATGACTATACATGATTTCCTCCTCATCTCTTCTAACAACAAGGATGAAACTGCATCATCATACTTCAATAAAGATTGAGTGGTACTACCAATTTCTACAACTAGATTATCTAGGAGTTTGGAAAAAAAACATAACAAAGTAATACACTTTTCTTCTTTTGCAAGCATAATATTAATAGACACAAGTTGACTTAACAAAATATTGAATGAATTTAGATTCTCTATCACAATTTCTCCATCTTCCATCCTAAGATGATACATATTTTTTTGAATAAACAACTTATTTACTAGGGACTTTGACTGATACGAATTCCCCAACATTCCCCATAGTTATTTGGTTGTAGATTCTCGTGACACATTTAGTAACACTGAATCTTTCAAGAAGAGTCTATTTGTACTCATTTCTCTAATATCCAGCTTCTCCCAGTCTTCTTTCGACATACAAGTAGATTGAGTACTAGTAGTTTGTGTACCAGTAGATTGTATACTAGTATTTTGTGTGCCAGTAGGATATGTACTAGTATGTTTTTTACTAGGATACAGAACGATCCATTTTTATTTGTCTACAAGAAGGTCCTCCATCTGAGCTTCCATAGCTCAAAGTTTTGACCGTTAAACTTCTCAATCTCGATTCTAGAACCGTTCGCTATTTACTTTTAATGCACAAATAACCACTGCAAATATCCCACTAAACCCAAATTTATCACAGAACCAAGATAAACTTGATCTATCAATACCAAGCCAAACCCTCAACAACAAAGGCGTCATCCTGAAAATAAAAACTTTCTCTGATACCACATGTAAGTTTTAAACATGTGAAGTAAAACAATGCATACAAATTCTTAAGAAAAACATAAAGTAATCAATGGCTCATACAAATAATACACAAAGATTTATGTTGGAAACCCTTAATCGGGAGAAAGCCAACCTTCCTTAGTATCACACCTCTCAAATATTCATTGTATTAATTTCACCATTCACAATACAATATATACAATATTTTAGGTATTTCGCAGCTACCAAAACCCTAATCCCTTAATCAATAATTAATTCAGAAAATCCAGTCGTCAAATATAACACACCCCTCCACACATATGCCAAGAATATAACACCTATCCAAAAATTCCTATACGCCGCAACTTCCCACAAATACCCAAAATAAAAACCTTCTCTAATACCAATATTATATGTATACTTCTGTGGATATTCCACTGGAATATTTCTTCACAACATATCCAATAAATAAAATTGAAATCTACACTATGAAGGTTAAATTCATTAATATTCCATAATATTTGGTTATTGATTTTCTGCTTCTGCATGAAATAGATAAAATGAAGAAAATAGAGAACAATAAAGTACAATCACACACCATCCACAAGATAACACAATTTGTTTCTCTAGGAAACCCTTAGGGGAGAAAACCCATCTTGAAGGTGAGGTTGATGTGCTCTTTTTTCTATGGTATGGAAATAATGCAAGTAAAAAGAAGGCACTATCTATGGAGTTACCTAAGACCCGTGGCATGTTAGGATGGTACAAAACATTAAAACCATATGTTATGCTCTATGGTTTCCCACTCCTACTTGTTCTGCTATGCTATGGAAACAAATACAATAACATAGAATGGAACCCCTTCTCCTCCTAGTGGCCCGGTATTTAACATAACCCAATAACCATCTAGGGGTAGGTTTTTGAATTCCTCAACCCTCAATTGTGGTAGGGTTTTGAACCTTCTAGAGTATTCTTGAAATTCCTTGCGTGGCTAGCCCCATATGCATGAGTACTGGGAGATGGCATAGCATCTTCTCGTACCATGGTGGTCAACATGATATGTCAACTTGTGGGAGGCATAAATTTTGCATACAAACTCTGGTTGACGCACGATCTACACCATTGTAAATATATCGGAGTGTAGAACACCGTAAAGGGGGTGTGCAATTTTTTCAGACACCAAAACCCTAAAAAGCATCGTTTAATGCTTCAAAATGGCTTTGGAAGGTTTCAAACCTCAATTTTCCAAACTAAGACCTGCCACTAAAATTACACTACAAGTTGATTCCTCCAATTATTTCCACTCTAAAAGCATCGAGATAGATGAAAAATAATATAATGATCCAATTCATATCAATGTGTCTAAGTGTCTATGACCACACATGTGACCTTAAGTTTCCAATAATGGGCTTCTTGACTATTCATAACACTTGTGAGTGATAGTTCTAAGTTTACTCATGAATACTGATTAATTTGAATTTTCCATTCATATAAGAGATTAGGTAATTAGTGGTTTTGGATATTGAAATAAGAATCACATACTTATCTTATAGATAAGTTAACCATACAAAAAGCTAGTTAAGGTATTTATGGAATTAGTGGAAAATTACTTGAAAGTGTCCAATCTCTATATAAGAGTACATATAAGTAACTAAGAGGTTGTTTAGAACATGAAGTTGATGGAGATGATGTTGGTTCTTTATTGTTGTGAGATTATTGCACCAATAGTAGCTAGGTGCTCTACTATTGGAAAATTAGTTGTCATTTATGTCAATCATGGAAAAAGAGTGCAACAAAACAATCGACAAAACAACAAGAAAATATCGGAAGGAAGAGCATGTTGCAAAAGCGCTATTGGATTGAATTCCCAACATAAAAACTATAGAAACCCTTCAGAAATGTGAGGAAACTCTATTATAGTTGGGAGATATTTCAACCATCGATCGTTGACTGAAGGAAGAGATCAGTGATCGTGGGTCATTGAAATCCAAGTGTAAATCCAAAGGAGTTGAGGAAAACCTTGACTGTTAGATCATAAGACAATATAATCATATTTGTTAATCGTGGTTATTTGGCGTTGACTCTAAGAACATGGCAAGCCACAAATTCATGGAGTCCCAGAGTGACAAAGCCCCAAAACCCTGCTAACCGTCGGGTCAAGGAGAAAATTTGGGTGAATTCTTGACCATCCGATTGAGTATAATGGAAGGATAGGGTAAGCAAAAAATTTCCAAAGTCCCAGAGTGTTGAAGCCCCGAAATACTGCCAACCATCGAATCAAGGAGGAAATTCAAGTGAATTCTTGACCATCCGATCGAGTATAGTGGAAGGATAGGGTAAGCCAAAAATTCCTGAAGTCACTGAGTGCCAAAAGCCCCAAAATCCCACCAATTGTTAGATCCAAGGAATAATTCGGGAATAATGCAAACCGTTAGATTAATTAGTGGAAGGCTAGTGTAAGCACTTCGACAAGTATAAATCTGAGGGAGTTGAAAGACTTTAGAGTTGTAATATCCTGAAGTATCGGAGTACCGAAGTATCTAAATAAATAAGGACCCTCCATCTCAACACTTGATTAAGTCATAGCCATTGGATTAAGCCAGTGGAAGGATAACGTAAGGGGGAGATATCAAATGACAATAAGTAGTCTTCATTACTTTATGACCACTTTGGTAGGTAAAAATCCAGGAGATTTGGAAGATTTTAAAGGGAGAATAGCCTGAAGGCCAAAGTTCGGAGGACTTAGTTCCAACCCCTGTTCACAGGTTATGATCACATGGGAGATGAAGAGCTAGGAGACAACGTGTAAGCAACTTGGAGATTAAGCGCCATTTTTTTATCCTGTGGTTACAACGTTGGGTTACATGGAGTAAGTACATGAAGAATAGGTTCTTAAGAGGATAATCACTGAGGACATAGCTCTCGGTCATAACTATCGATCAAGTGGATCTATGACCAAATATCTATTGTTGAAGCGGATGCTTCTTTGGGAAAGTTTAAAAGGTGGTCGAAACAATAGATCTAGGCAAGTTGCCTTCAAAGAAACACCTGTACCATCCACCTTGCACATTTTCTAGGGAAACTTCTTACACAACAACTAATTGGGCATGTTATGCACAAAACCCTTGTCGTGGAATTTTAAAATTTGTTTCCATCGTTAGAGAATATTCATACAGAAAGCATTGACTAATTTGGTGTTCGAAAATCAATTAATATACACAAAATTCACCATTTTTGTTAATTAAATGAAAAGGTGCAATTTTTCATTATTAAAATATACAATGGTTCAATTTCATACCTTTTGGAATACTATATAAATAGAAAGGTGTGGTGAAAGAAAGGTGTCTCTGTGGTCTACATTAGAAGATAAAAAAAAAGTGCAGAGCCCAAGGAAGAAAGATGAAGATACTTATGAATTAAGGTTGGAAGGGAGGAGAAAGGTAGGATTATTATCCTTTGCTAATTAAATTTTAAAGATAGGGAGTTGGTGCTTCCTAGGGTTGGAGCCCTGAAACAAAGGATTTGGTGCTTTCTAGGGTTGATGCCCTAAAACAAGGGAGTTGGTTCTTCCTAGGGTTTGAGCCATGAAACAAGGGAGTTGGTGCTTCCTAGGGTTGGTGCCCTATAACAAAGGGATTGGTGTCTCCTAGAGTTGGTGCTCTGAATCGTTCTTTTATGAAAAACTTGTAATTTTTTTTTAAGTTTAAATCTATTGATGTTATTTATTGAAGTTTATTGTTGATCAATAGAGTTAAAAAATAATTATTTAAAAATTGTTTAAAAGTTATCAATACTGATTCACTCCCCCCTCTCAGTATTGAACTACATTCCAACAATTGGTATCAGAACAGGTGCCTTTTGCATAGTCTAATATCTGGAAGGTAGATTTTGCATAATCCAATGGATCAACAAGAGGGAATTTCTTCCAACAGAGCACCTATGTTCAAAGGGAATGATTATACATTTTGGAGTGTGAGGATGAAAATATATCTAATGTCCCTGGGTTGTGATATATGAAAATCTGTAGAAGATGGGTACACTTCACCTGCTACTCCTCCCATAGACACAACTGGAAATAAACTGTGCAATGACAATGCAAGAGCAACCAATGCCATCCTAGGAGGATTATCCAATCCTATATTTGTGAAAGTAATGCATTGTAAGTCAACAAAATAAATCTAGGAAAAACTAAAGGTCATATATGAAGGAGGTAGCAAGGTCAATCATGTCAAACTACAAACCTACAGAACACAATTTGAAAACTTGAAAATAAAATAAGAAGGGAACATAGAATAATATCTTAAGAGAGTGGATGTTGGTTACTTTTTATATGTCTGAGTTTATATCTTGAACTTGATTGACCTAAGGTTCATGTCTATTGGGGTTCCAACAAAGCCTCTAAAACTATCGACCCTCCTAGTAAACCAGAAGGTAGCTGCTCAGTCTCACCTGAGATAGTCTTAATAGGTGGTTGCAATACTCATGTGTTTGTAGCCCAGGATTGAGAGGATATATGAGAAGTGTATGCTGAGAGTTCTATTTCAACTTATTAACGCAGTAAAATGCCATTCATGATTATGCATGGAATATAATCAACTCATTCATTTAGCATATCAAAAAATACTTAAAACAGTAAGGAAACACACACATTCAATCAAATAACTCAGGTTGTACCATGGTTCACCCCCTCCTAGGCTACGTCCACAAAGATCTGGCTCTCAAGCTCTTTTATTATAGTAGTTCCAAAACTACAACACTGCGCACTTTACAACTCTTTCCCGACGGGTTGAGATCTATTATGAGGTAGACTAGATTGCACCAGGCTCCTTATCCTATGATCTAACCCTCAAGATCCACCCTCCTTAATCCTCTCCATCTCAACAACTTACAAAATTAGGTCGTATAGAAAAACATTACAACTAGCTATCAAAACATGACTCCTCCTCTAGACTCGCTATATCCCATCCGAATCTGGTCTCCACTTTCCACTCTCCCACTCTATGAGACCTAGGTATCTATATTTATACATTTCAGGCTCACCAGCCATTACAATTCATTGAAAAAACCCTAACCCTAACGTCGTTAGGTATTCCATGCATGCACACATGCTGCTCTTCCTTCCAGTTGTCACTTTCCTCATGCATGCCTTCTTTTCCAAAATAACCTTTCTTTCCATGTTGGCATGCTTCCAATAGGCCCCCAACACTAACATGTGGCTCGTCCCAAGCCACCTAACCTTTTTGTGCTTCGTCAATATCCTTGGTGATTGCCTGAAACTTCTCCTCGAGCTTCGTTGCTTGCGTTTGAGCCTGCGTAGTTTTCTCCTTGAGTGTGTTCATTGTCTGCATTGCAATCTCGTTGTTGATCAACCCTGCATACTATGCCTGGGTCTGTTCCATATATGCCTTGGATTCCTCTTCCTGTACAATGACCTCTGCAACTCACTCTTGGAGCAGTTCTATTTGATCCTGGTGCTCCTTTTTCTGCGTCTGCACAATGATGAGTTATGACTGTAGTTTCTTCATATCTTGCGCCCCTTTGATGCGCTCCGTGATGGAAATTGTCTTCTAACTCTGCTTGAGGTCTTGGATATCTATTCTTATCCTTTATTCTTCCTTCTCCCACTGTTGGAATTTTTGATCCTCTTCTAGCTTCATCCGGAGTTATGTTGCTTTGTCAAACAGGTCGACCACAATGTGGACCTATCATTCCATCTCATGTATCTTCTCTATCGCCTCCTACTTCCTTTTCTCCCTTACCTATGGTGGAGTGGTAGGTGTCAGTTTCTCATGGAGACTCTCGATCTCCTGCTGATATTGATTGATCTCCTATTGATATTGATCAATATTCTCTGTTGTTGTGATTTCGACCCTTTGCGCGGTCTTTGGAATCTTCTTGTAAGCTCCAGCCACTCTTTGTTCCAATTCGTTCATGTGTTCCCTCTCCTATTTGGTCTCAATATTCGCCTGCTCATATATCAATTCCAGATCATCCTGTTTGTCCTTTACCTGCTGTCATTCGGTTGTGTCTGTGCATGCACAAGACTATAACTCTTGGTTAACGCTAACATGTAGTTTATATAGGGCCTTGGTTGGTGATCCAGGTGGATATTGGTGGCCACCCACCTTTTCCAAATGGCTCAGAACAGTTTTCTGGCCATTTTGGCAATTTACTATTTTTAGTAGGTTTTAACTTCCGGGGCCATTTTGAGGGTCCAAATGAAGGTTTTTCGAGATCAAGGTTCTCAATGATAGCCAAAGGCATAATTAATCCCCCAAAATGAATCTCCTCGACAATACCTTTCCAACAATCTATCACACGCCTAAAACGGAGATCATATGCAAAAGTTACGACCCCGGGAAGTTGATGCACCAACTTACCCAAACGGGGCCCACATGACTTTTGGCGCTTCATCTCCTAGGGTTAGGTTTTTGGATGTATAGGACTTTTGGAATTCCTAATTATTGTAAAAATGCCTCTAGAGCCTCATTGTAACCATCTTCTTGCGAATGTGAGTAGCCATCACATCTCTTCTCAGAGATAAGCTGCCACCATTCTAGTGAGTCTTTCACTCTGCATTTTACAGTATGTGTACATTTATTTCATTAATAGAAATCGTGTATTACTATATCTTTGTGTTTACAGTTGCATCTCTGATATATTTTTGTTATATTACTGGATATACACGACATCTCTATGCATTTCTTTATTATATCTCCGCTCTCATTTCGTGCCGAAAATAATCCCGATCAGTGGTATCAGAGCAGGCTGCTCTTGATCATTTTTCAATGCATGTCCCCGACGAGGTCCAAGTATAGCAAGTTGGGTCTTGAGCTTGTCTCTCTTGAGGACAATCTCTCTTGCACACCCAAGAAACCGTCAATGGCGAAAGAAAAGAAAAACGATGGAGCAGACGATCCTATCAGTCTGTTGCTCGAGCAAGCTCTCACGCGACTGAGGGACGAAATGATGGAGAATTTTTCCCACATCCTTCAACACCTACCGATAGCATCAGGCGCATCTTCATCAAGAGAACACTTTGTAGGCACCTTGCCTTTCAAGGTACGGGTTAATTTTGATATTCCCATATTTGAAGGTCAAATAGATGCAGATGCCCTAGATAAATGGTTAAATATGCTAGAAGGTTATTTCTCTGTTCATAATTTTTTAGACAAGGAAAAGATCACCTTCGCACTCCTTAAGTCTCTCCCCCATGTCAAACATTGGTGGGAAACTTACTGGGATCAGAGTTCCACAGAGGAGTCTGGAATGTATGGGGCCGAGCCCACTTGGGATTTTTTTGTGGATGCGGTAAAGGAACAATACTACCCTGTTGGCAACTATGAGGAACAATACATGAGATGGACCACACTGTGGCAAGAGAGGGGCCAAGTAGTTCTAGATTTCACCAATACCTTCCATACCTTGCGCACCAAGCTAGGTATCAAAGACTCCGAATGACATTTGGTTCTGAAATACTGTAGGGATCTACACAGATACATCCAAACTGAAATGGATTTTCTGGACATCTCATCACTCGATGCTGCCTATCGATATGATGTTAAAATCGAGCAGAAATTTAAGCACCAGAACAAACGGGAGTTCAGGTCTACAAATCCACAACAACCAAAGTATGACAAAGACAACCCTAACAAACAGTCTCCCGAAAAGCAGTCCAAGCCATAGGAAAAGAAGGGTCACGGGAAGACAAAGAAGGACACCAGAAAATGGTGCGATTTCCATAAAATCCCCTGGCACAACATCGATGAATGTCGCTCAAAATAGTCATTGGTGGCTAAGATCAAAGACAAGGAGCCGAACCCTGATTCAGAATCTGATTATGAAAATACTGGTAAAAGACAGATCATCGACGCAGACCCCACTGCTATTGTCGCAACTGCAACAATTCAACTAGAAGAACCAACAGATCCAGAAGAGGGGGAGCGC
>JASDQU010374393.1:9469-20803 GCA_032191745.1 Picea mariana | reverse complement strand
CAATCTTCTAGGTATCTTGTTCTTTGAATTGTACTTGGTGATATCCTGATTTCAAATCCATCTTAGTGAAGTACTATGCTACAACTGGTTCAACATATCATTGATCCTAGACAGAGGGTACCAATTCTTCAGTGTAATATTGTTCAAAGCCCTGTAATCTATACACATTCTCCAAGTCCCATACTTATTGTGAAAAATTATGATGGGTGATCCACAAGGTGAGGTACTTGGTCGAATCACACCCTACTCCAACAACGGTTGCAATGGCTTCTTCACTTCATTCACTTCTAAAACAAACTGTCTATATAACCCAATATTTGGTAGTGGGGAGTTTGGAAATAAATGTATTTCAACATCCCTCTTGGGTGGTATCTCTTTAGTCTCCTTGAACACTCCTCTATATTCCTATAGAAGCTCTTCCAAATAATGTTTCTACTCTTTAGTAAACCTCTCCAGGGATTCTTTCACTCTCATTGACTCATCATTAGACTTGTTTTCTCTTAAGAAAATAAACACATATTTCTTATTAGAACTAATCAACTTCTTGGCTTGGTTGGCACTTACTAGTGAGATCTAGGACTTCCCATCCTTGATCAATAGGTATTGGTTGGCTCTCCACATAAATATTTCATCGCTCATATACATGTAGGGTCTTCCAAACACTACTCTTCATACATCAAGTTGTACTGCATCCAATTCCACTTCATCAATAAAATCAACACTTACAACAAATTTAATATTACACTATTTTGTTACCCTTATCTCCACATCCTTTTTTACTCAACCCAATGGATATGGGATAGGATGATCGTGAACCTCCAATCCAAGCTTGTTGACCATATCCACTTTTATGAGATTAATATATGAACCAGAGTTGAACATAGCATCTACCTTGGTATTCTTGACTTGAATCTTGATGTGGAAGATCTTGGTCATCTCCTTCTCTTCTTGGTGATCAAGGATACTTAGATTCACCTCTTTCTGCATATATGCATAGAAAATATTTTCATCCACATCCAAGCTAATTTTAACTTGATTTCTTGAATCTGTGGCTAAATTTTTCTTTTTATTTCCATCCTTCTTGCAATCCTTTGGGTTCATCTCTAGATGCAGTTTCTAACATATTTCCTTGGTTTGGTCATCACTGTTTCAATGGTTGTTGGGATCTTTGCACTGATGTGAAATGATTGATGTCTTCTTATATTTCCCCCCTTTCCACTTCTTCTTCACCTTCTTGGAAGCTTCCTTGTGCTCTTTCTTCTTCAAACCACTTGAATACCCCTTCTTTTGGCCTATGTAATTTTCAAGGTACTATGCATGTGCACATTCCTTCAAGGTACTATGCATTTACACATGCCTTATCCACTATCCTTAGTTTGAAGAGAATCGCATGCTTTCATACACGACTATGATTTCATAGATGACTATCTTGTACACTTTGTCTATGTCTTTTCCTCAAGTAGTGCCATTGGATCCATTGGTCCTCTACATACCCGATAGGGTAGAATTGGGACTTGATGAGGGCTTTGAAGTTCTCCCACCTAGTTTCTAGTGGATCAACCTCAAGCCTAACTTTTTTACTATGGATTTCATGCTAGGTTAAAGCATGACCCTCTAACTTCAATCTAGCAAATGAAATCTTCTACTCTTCATCTATATGGTGAATGTTGAAATAAATGTATAGTTGTTGCAACCAATGATTTAGTTTTAATGCATTAATATGAACTTGGTATGGATTTATTTCCACTTTTGCTTCCATCTTCAATAAGGATTGTGAAGTTTCATGACACTCAAGCTCAACTGTTCTTTCTTGAATTCTTTCTGCAAATCGTTTCCTAAGTCTTCTTGATCTTCCATTTTCCCCTTCGATATCTGAGTTAGAGCCTCCATCAGCTTTGAATGGTTCAAGTTTGCTTGGTAGAGAGACAATGAAGAGGTTCATATTGTGACTGATGACAATGACATGCGCTTCTAACCTTTCAAATCTCTCTTCTGTTGGATCTCAAGGGTTATTATGAACTTAATCATCTGCCATGGATAGGGTTTTTGTGACTTCTCTTTAATCCCGTTCCTAAAAGTTTTAAACCTGTGAAGTAAAGCAATGCCTACATATTCTAAAGAAAAACAAAAATTAATTAATTTCTCAAACACATATTGCACAGACATTTACGTTGGAAACCCTTAATCGAGATAAAACCAACCTTCCTTGATGTCACACCTCTCAACTCTTCATTGTATTAATTTCACCATTTAAAATACAATATATAAAATATTTCAGGTATTCCACAACTACCAAAACCCTAATCCCTTAATTTGGGATTAATTTAGAAAACACAATCATCGAATTTGATGCACTCCCCCCCACATGCAAAGAATATAACACCTGCCCAACATTCTCCCATTTGTTGTTTTATTTTCATATTGGGGGTCACAAGATTGCATAGTCAACAATCCAAGGCAATAATGCCCATTGTTTCTCTACACCAAGAGAATTTCTCGATGCTCACCGACTTTGACAATGAATCTACAACATTCTTCAAAGTGTCAACCTTCTCCAACAACACCTTCTTGTATTCAACCATGTCTATCACAAAGTGATATCGAACATCAATATGTTTTGTCTTTGAATGATAAACTAGGTTCTTTTCTAGAAATATTACACTCTCATTGTCACAATCTAACCTTACTGCTTGTTGTACCAACCCAATACCTAAACAAAATATATGTAACCATATTGCTTCATTGGTTGTGTGAGTGACTGCCATGTATTAAGCTT
The DNA here is from genome assembly GCA_032191745.1 of Picea mariana. Lineage (NCBI taxonomy): Eukaryota > Viridiplantae > Streptophyta > Pinopsida > Pinales > Pinaceae > Picea > Picea mariana. The sequence goes on along the minus strand of JASDQU010374393.1, from coordinate 18,027 downwards.
TTGTATTTGAGAGTTCCACTACAACCTATATTTTTCTCATCCAATTGATTTCTCCTCCTAATAGGTTAAACACATACCCACTTGTAGATCTTATGCAATCTAGATATTTATCCCAGTCTTCATCAACAAACCCATGTATGTCCAACACTCTGTCCAATATTGGTCTTCCTTGGTAGCACAATCCATAACTGGAAGTGCCACACAAATACTTGAAAACCACTTTCACCGTTGTCTAGTGCTCCTTCCCTGGTTTCAACATAAACATGCTCAAAACTCCCAATGAATGTACAATTTCTGGTCTAGTACAGACCATTTCATATATCAATTTTCCAACCACACTAACACATGGAACATGGGACATGTCCTCTTCCTCTTCCTATGTCTCGGGACACTAATATGTAGATAAATTTACACCTACAAGAATATGAACCTTGACCATTTTACTTTCCTGCATATTAAACCTCTGTAATATTGTCTCAACATATTTTCTCCAATACAACTCAAGTTTCCTATTTGCATGATCTCTTTTAATATCCACTCCTAAAATGAAGTTATCTACATCGATATTCTTCATGTCAAATTTAGAGGATAGCCATGATTTCACTTCCTTGATAACATCCATGTTATTTCCTACCAACAACATATCATCGACATACAACACTACATAAATGAAGTGATTACCAATCTACTTGGAATATACAAAATGATCAACCTTGCTTCTCACAAATATTATTCCAAGGATGTATGTGTAAAAATTTTGGTACCACATCCTATGTGATTTCTTCAGACCATATAATGACTTCTTTATCTTACAAACCAACCCTTTCTTTCCCTTCACCACAAAGCATTCTGGATACTTCATGTATATTTCTTCTTCTAGATCCCCATGTAGGAATGTTGTCTTCACATCCATCTATTCTATTTCAAAATCAAAAGCAACATCAACATATAAGAGAAATCTTATAGAAGTTAACTTGGCAATAGGAGAAAACATTTCACAAAGTGAATTCCCTCTACCTCGGATTGGCCTTTTTCTACTAATTGAGCTTTATATTTCTCCACTTTACCTTATGCATTCAAATTCTTCTTAAAAAATATTTGCTGCCAATGTAATTTCTTCTAGTTGGAAGCTCAACTAGATCCCATGCCTAATTCTTATCCAAGGAATCCATCTCTTCAACCGTGGCATTCTTTGAAAGTTCAATATCCTCTAAATTCACTGCTTTGTGACAGTTATGGGATCATCATCAATAATAGATAAAGAAAAATTAGCACAAAAATCAGGTGGACTATACCTTTCTGGTTTCCTTCTTTCCCTCATTAATATCTTCAATACTGGAGTATGAGGTTCTTCTTCTTCTGATTCATCTTCCTTCGTTGATTTAGATTTTGCATCATCCAACTCAAACTCTATTTTCTCGAGTTCTTCTTTCCTTGGTAGGAATCCTTGTTTGGGAACATCTTTAACCTTTGTAAAAAAACATCCCAACTGTAAACAATCTTCTTAGTTTTTGTGTTCCAAAGCTTATAACATTTCATACCATTTCTATAACCAATAAAGATACACTTTTTACCTTTATTATCCAACTTACTCCTATTTTACTTTAGAACATGTACATAAGAATAACAACCAATCACTATGAGATGCTCAAGAGAGGGTTTCTTACCAATCCATACCTCATGCGTATTTTTTTCCACCAACATTAATGAGGGTGATCTATTTACCAGGTAACATGCAATACCCACTACCTCTTCCCAGAATCGTTGTCCTAATCGACACCATTGAGCATGCTCCTTTCTTTTTTCCATCAACATCTCGTTCATCATTTCTGCAACTCCATTTTGTTGAGGTGTGTATTGAGTAGTATTATGCCTTTCTATACCGCACTTCTTACAGAACTATTCAAATTCATTCCCACATAATTCTCCACCATTATCTATTCTCAACACATTTATTTTCTTCTCTGTCTAATTTTCTACCAGATCCTTAAACTCTTTAAATTTATCAAATGCCTATGATTTCTTCCTAAGAAAATAAATCCATGTGTTCCTTGAGAAATCATCTATGAATGAAACATAATACACAGATTTACCTAGTGATGTAACATGCACATGTGCAAACACATCACTGTGTATCAACTCAAAGATCCCCTTTACTCTTGTAGCACCAGATGGGAATCTTACTTGATTCTGTTGACCATATATAAAATGTTCACATAAATAAAAATCCAGGGTGCAATTAGACATAATTTCAACCATACCTTTACCATGTAGTGTTCAAGGCCCTTTTCTCCAATATGTCCCAGCCTTTGATGCCACAACATGGTCTTCTTTCTAGGGACAATATGGATCATATCTTCTTTATTTATCTGCTCAAGGAAAATATAACTATTACACCAATTAGTATCATTTATTCCCAATAACTTGTACAGAGTTCCACATTGAAATCCTCTCATAAACACCATTGCTCCTCATACCATCTTGCAAGTTCTCTTTCCCAATAAAGTATCCATGCCTGCATCATCCAACTTACTACATATATTAGGCTCTTGGCTAGATCTAGAATGTGAGAAATTCCAGGGAAAGTTCCAATCCTTCCATATTTTAGCAACAACTTAACCCTTCCATGTTGCATGATTTTGGTTTTCGATTCATATCCTAGGAAGACATCACCACCATCAAAATTTTCATATTCACTAAACCACTCCCTATGAGGAGTCATATGAAATGATGCACTTGAGTTGATCAACCATACATCATGATTTGCATGTGTACCTATAGATTCCAGGTAAACATCACCTCTTTTTGTGGAGGTTTTTACTTCTATGGAAGAGGCATCATCATATCCATTTTCTTTATCAACATTCTTAGACCTGCAATCTTCCTTATAATGCCCAACTTTACCACATTTCTAACATTTCCTCAAATATTTTCTCGGTGATTTATATTTACCTTTAGATTTAGATCTCCCCCCCGAAGAATTAATTTTATTCCTATCTTGGGGATGACCTCTTATAAATAAATCATCTATGCTATGAATATACATGATTTCCTCCTCATCTCTTCTAACAACAAGGATGAAACTGCATCATCATACTTCAATAAAGATTGAGTGGTACTACCAATTTCTACAACTAGATTATCTAGTAGTTTGGAAAAAAACATAACAAAGTAGTACACTTTTCTTCTTTTGCAAGCATAATATTAATAGACATAAGTTGACTTAACAAAGTATTGAATGAATTTATATTCTCTATCACAATTTCTCCATCTTCCATCCTAAGATGATACATATTTTTTTGAATAAACAACTTATTTACTAGGGACTTTGACTGATACGAATTCCCCAACATTCCCCATAGTTCTTTGGTTGTAGATTCTTGTGACGCATTTAGTAACACTGAATCTTTTAAGAAGAGTCTAATTGTACTCCTTTATCTAACATCCAACTTCTCCCAATCTTCTTTCGACATACAATTAGATTGAGTACTAGTAGTTTGTGTACCAGTAGATTGTGTACTAGTATTTTGTGTGCCAGTAGGATATGTACTAGTATGTTTTGTACTAGGATACACAACAATCCATTGTTATTTGTCTACAAGAAGGTCCTCCATCTGAGCTTCCATAGATCAAAGTTTTGATCGTTAAACTTCTCAATCTCGATTCTAGAACCATTCTCTATTTACTTTTAATGCACAAATAACCACTGCAAATATCCCACTAAACCCAAGTTTATCACAGACCCAAGATAAACTTGATCTATCAATACCAAGACAAACCCTCAAAAACAAAGGCGTCATCCTGAAAATAAAAACTTTCTCTGATACCACATGTAAGTTTTAAACATGTGAAGTAAAGCAATGCATACAAAATCTTAAGAAAAACATAAAGTAATCAATGTCTCATACAAATAATACACAAAGATTTATGTTGGAAACCCTTAATCGGGAGAAAACCAACCTTCCTTATTATCACACCTCTCAAATATTCATTGTATTAATTTCACCATTCACAATACAATATATACAATATTTTAGGTATTTCGCAGCTAGCAAAACCCTAATCCCTTAATCCATAATTAATTTAGAAAATCCAGTCATCAAATATAACACACCCCTCCACACATATGCAAAGAATATAACACCTATCCAAAAATTCCTAGATGCTACAACTTCCCACAAATACCCAAAATAAAAACCTTCTCTAATACCAATATTATATGTATACTTCTGTGGATATTCCATTGGAATAGTTCTTCATAACATATCCGATAAATAAAATTGAAATCTACACTATGAAGGTTAAATTCATTAAGATTCCATAATATTTGCTTACTGATTTTATGCTTCTGCATGAAATAGATAAAATGAAGAAAATAGAGAACAATAAAGTACAATCACACAACATCCAGAAGATAACACAATTTGTTTCTCTAGGAAACCCTTACGGGAGAAAACCCATCTTGAAGGTGAGGTTGATGTGCTCTTTTTTCTATGGTATGGAAATAATGCAAGTAAAAAGAAGGCACTATCTATGGAGTTACTTGAGACCCCTGGCATGTTAGGATGGTACAAAACATTAAAACCATATGTTATGCTCTCTAGTTTCCCACTCCTACTTGTTCTGCTATGCTATGGAAACAAATACAATAACATAGAATGGAACCCCTTCTCCTCCTAGTGGCCCGGTATTTAACATAGCCCAATAACCATCTAGGGGTAGGTTTTTGACTTCCTCAACCCTCAATTGTGGTAGGGTTTTGAACCTTCTAGAGTATTCTTGAAATTCCTTGCATGGCTAGCCCCATATGCATGAGTACTGGGAGATGGCATAGCATCTTCTCGTACCATGGTGGTCAACATGATATGTCAACTTGTGGGAGGCATAACTTTTTCATACAAACTCTGGTTGGCGCACGATCGACACCATTGTAAATATATTGGAGTGTAGAACACCATAAAGGGGGTGTGCAATTTGTTCAGACACCAAAACCCTAAAAAGCGTCGTTTAATGCTTCAAAATGGCTTTGGAAGGTTTCAAACCTCAATTTTCCAAACTAAGACCTGCCACTAAAATTACACTACAAGTTGATTCCTCCAATTTTTTCCACTCTAAAAGCATCGAGATAGATGAAAAATAATATAATGATCCAATTCATATCAATGTGTCGAAGTGTCTATGAACACACATGTGACCTTAAGTTTCCAATAATGGGCTTCTTGACTATTCATAACATTTGTGAGTGATAGTTCTAAGTTTACTCATGACTACTGATTAATTTGAATTTTCCATTCATATGAGAGATTAGGTAATTAATGGTTTTGGATATTGAAATAAGAATCACATACTTATCTTATAGATAAGTTAACCATACAAAAAGTTAGTTAAGGTATTTATGGAATTAGTGGAAAATTACTTGAAAGTGTCCAATCTATATATAAGAGTACATATAAGTAACTAAGAGGTTGTTTAGAACATGAAGTTGATGGAGTTGATGTTGGTTCTTTATTGTTGTGAGATTTTTGCACCGATAGTAGCTAGGTGCTCTACTATTGGAAAATTAGTTGTCATTGATGTCAACCATGGAAAAAGAGTGCAACAAAACAATCGACAAAACAACAAGAAAATATCATAAGGAAGAGCATGTTGCAGAAGCGCTATTGGATTGAATTCCCAACAGAAAAACTATAGAAACCCTTAAAAAATGCGAGGAAACTCTATTATAGTTGGGAGATATTTCAACCATCGATCGCTGACTGAAGGAAGAGATCAATGATCGTGGTTCATTGAAATCCAAGTGTAAATCCAAAGGAGTTGAGGAAAACCTTGATTGTTAGATCATAAGACAATAAAATCGTATTTGTTAATCGTGGTTATTTGGCGTTGACTCTAAGAACATGGCAAGCCACAAATTCATGGAGTCGCAGAGTGCCAAGGCCCCGAAACCCTGCTAACCGTAGGGTCAAGGAGGAAATTTGGGTGAATTCTTGACCATCCGATTGAGTATAATGGAAGGACAGGGTAAGCCAAAAATTTCCAAAGTCCCAGAGTGTTGAAGCCCCGAAATACCGCCAACCATCGAATCAAGGAGGAAATTCAAGTGAATTCTTGACCATCCGATCGAGTATAGTGGAAGGATAGGGTAAGCCAAAAATTCCAGAAGTCACTGAGTGCCAAAAGCCCCAAAATCCCACCAATTGTTAGATCCAAGGAATAATTCAGGAATAATGCAAGCCGTTAGATTAATTAGTGGAAGGCTAGTGATTAGGGGATCAAATTTTGCTCAATTTTCAAAGTGCTCGAAATGCGACGAAAACAGTGCCATTGCGTCCGTCTCGTCTTCCTGATTCCGGCAGTATATTTACTTTCACAAACAGAGTCCGTATGAAGGAGTTATCACGATCTGTCCGCCAAGCCAAACAGGCAAAGTTTTGGAAGCTGACTGTAGCTGTCCGTACAGTCCGTACGGCCACATGGAAGGGCCGTACCATCATGCTGATGTGGTAGAGGGAAGACATGGTGCATTTTTATTGGTTGTGGTTGTCCAATCGAGTGTTGACACGTGTCTGTTTTGGACGAATAATGTGAGGACACGTGGCCCAACCCGAGGGTGCCACGTGTCGCTCATTCGTTGGACATTATGTTTATATGTAAAATTGTTTTGGGAGTCCACGGGGTTCGAACCCTAGACCTCCCATAGCCCAAGCTTTTTAAAGCCTCTGCTAACCACTATGCCGCCCAATGTTCCTTGTCATATGGGTTGGCGCCTTTATATTTATGTTTGAAGGTTGTATTGTTTTGAAAAGGGGGCGGGCCGCGGCTTAGCCCCGACCCATATTGCATACCATACAAAACATATGTTATAACCATATGTTATATATAACATATCCACGCCAAAGTTTATGCATTATATTATGTTGCAATGTATTGCAAATACATTGCGTTATTATAAACCGTGTATTAAAAACGCACACAGGGTTTTGAACTATACCAAAGTTTAAATGTGCACGTATGTAATCCATTTTGACTGGTGGTTTAACCGCGCGGGGTTACACAGAAGTTATACAATGACTAACCACCGTTTTTCTCAACCTTTGGTCGCATGAGCCACATGACCGAGTGCCGAGGCGGTTAGGGGCTGGAGGTGCCTTAACCGTCCTACGGTTTGCACCGTTGGCGCGGTTGCGCCCGGTGCCAAGTTTTTACACTTAAATGAGCGTGTGAGCCAGGTTTGAAGCACAAGGGTGCGATTTGTAGAACCAGAGACAACAAAGTTGAAGAGGGAGATTTCAAGGAGGCTATCTTCTTCATTTTTCGACCGTTTCAGGTGCCGAAAGAGCCCAGACAGGGGTTTTGGGACACTAGGGAGCCATTGAAGCAGTCAGTTTGTCATTTTGAGCATTGTAAGGCATGTTTTTGAGCACTTTGAGAAATTTAATAATAATGATCCATTGGAAGCTGGACTAGGAGATGTAGCCCGGAGAGGGGTGAACTCCTTTATCAAGTTGCTGTGTTTATGTGCTGATGTTCAATGTTTTATGCTGATGTCTATGTGTTCATTGCATAAGTAATCCTTAATTTATGTGTTGCAAATTGATCCTGTTGCTTTAAACACATAACATTTCACTTGCAATATTTATTCAAGTTTTTCAAGTCTTCTTCAATTTTAGATCAAGTTGGTATCAGAGCACAGGTTTTGAAGACTTGATTGTTTGCAAGTTTTGTTTCTGATGCTCACAAGGTTGAAACTCACACGAGGAGAAGGTCAACTTGTGGAGCCAAGTTCTTATCCGACGAGGAGGAAGCAGTTTAATTCACCGCAAGTTGTAGAGAGACATTCACCAAGCATGGCACATGCAGAAGATCATGAACATATTCCGGACGAAGATGAAGATCTCAGACAGGCTGTCATAGAGTTGAGAAACACGATGAATATTTTGTTGGAACGAAACATAATGTCGCAGGGTGAAGGCTCTAACCCTTCAATGCATAAGGGAGGCGGTGGTGACAAGACTCCAGGAAGAGATGGAGGGAATGGTGCTTCTCCACCACCCTCTCCTCCTCCATCATCATCATCANTTCTTCTTCTTCAAGTTCGAAACATCTTCTCAATGGGCATGGTAAAACTCCTTCACAAATTCCTTCATTAAAGCTTGATATAAAATTTGAGTTGCCACTTTATAATGGAGAAGTTAACACTGAAAAGTTAGATAACTGGATACGTCAAATTGAAGTTTATTCTAGAATACAAAAGATTCAAGATGATGAAATCAAAATTCAGTTAGATTCATTAAGATTAGATGGCTCAACACTTATTTGGTGGGAATCTAAGGCACAGGAAGAAATGAAAAAGAATGGAAATTTTTTGCTTTCTTGGAATGATTTCATAATAGCAATTAAAAACAATTTTATCCATTAGCTTATAAACAAAAGGCAACCATGGAATGGCAGAATTTTAGACAAGAAAAAGGACAAAATGTACAAATTTTTACTCAGGATTTTAGGAGACGAGCTTTGGTTTTGGGAGTTGATTTGTCTTCATAGGAAACATTGCTCAA
>JASDQU010374392.1:55578-66205 GCA_032191745.1 Picea mariana | reverse complement strand
ACACAGTTTACTGAAGGTCCGCAGTCCCCAGTTCTGCATTTTCCGAAGGAACAGTCCGTGCGAGCCCAAACCGGGATCCCGTACGAACCATCGGGGAGTTGAGCCGTCCACCACTGCCCACTGTCCAGCTGTGTCCCGTTGAAGAGACCTATCACTGGCCAAACCGTGAACGGGCACTCGTTGTGGAAATTGTAGGTCGTACCTCCTGCTCCTGCAACTTGCAAGGATCACAAATATAGTAATAAAGTTGGACTCTTGCACTAACAAAAATGATCTATTATTGCAGTTATTACGTACCCTGTATAACCCAAATGTATAAGGCTGCCATCAACGCGAGCGAAATTCCAATTTCTCCGGCCATTGCAACCGCTGCGACTGAACCTTTCCCTGGAAAAAGCCAAATCATCCTTTCCCTGGCAAAAGCCAAATAATGAAAACGTCAAGAGAAATGAGCGCTCTTTTCTGAATATTTTTTATTTGACTAATCGCAAGAACCATTCGCGATGACAGGCAGGTAATAGGTATGAACCGGACAGAGTATTTAGGTTCCGGTCCCACATGCAAGAGCGGCGGCTGACGACTCAGTCACTCACAATCCTGGAATCTTGATGTAACATTGTTTTGTTACTATTTTTCATTAAAATTTCAATTATAAAAAGTATGACTAAAAATATTTCAAAACATCATAATAAACGGAGGGTAATTTAAAAAAAAATTAAGCACAAACGTTTCATGAGATATATTTGCTGTCTCCAACGGAGTCTTTCCGATCCACACTCTCCCCTCTTTATTAGTCCCTGCCCTTCGGGCGGGACTATTAGTAATCAATTTTCTTTCTTCTATTAGTTTGGCATGAAAACCAATGATGTTTGAATGTTTTAAGTTTTTAAATTGGAGTTCTTATTTGGAAGAGGCTCACAATACCTTAGCTTAAAAAGAGCTTGGAGGACAGATTTAATGAACAGTTTTTAGGAAGTGAAGTAATGCTAGAATTAAGTCTAGTATTACTTTCTTAACATTAAATGTTGTAAGAGCATTTCCCAATCTTCAACGTTATACTCAATGGCATTGACACATACTCCCTGCACACACTCAATGGCATTGCAAAGTGTCGTACTTCACCTCTACTTCTATCTTTGTTTGTCTTTCCTCTCCTTCTATCATTTCCTCTGATCCATCGAGCATTCTTCTGTCATTTCCTATGATCCATGGAGACATTCTCCTGTATACCTACATGGAGGAACACGTAAAAACGTAAAAGGTAGATGGAGGAACATATAAAAGGTAGATGGAGGAAAAGTGCAATGGAGGAACATGTACAAGGTAGATGGAGGAAAAGTGCAATGGAGGAACAAACAAATCTGTCATTTCCTCATGTATACCTACATGGAGGAACACATAAAAACATAAAAGGTAGATGGAGGAACACGTAAAAGGTAGATGGAGGAACAAGCAAATTGTGCAATGGAGGAACAAACAAATCTGTCATTTCCTCCTGTATTCCTAGATGGAGGAACAAGCAAAAGGTGCAATGGAGAAACAACCAAATTTGTCATTTTCTTTAATCCATGGAGACATTCTCCTGTATACTTAGATGGAGGAAGAAGCAAAAGGTGCAATGGCAAGAAGAATTCTAATGCAGAAGAAGAGTCCTAGGCAAAAGAAGAAGGTGCAATCACACAACCTAACAGAAAGCACACCGTCAGAATCTTACTTACCAAAAGCTTTTGTTGAACTAGATGATGTTATGAGAACCCAAAAAAACAAAGACCTTGAGACTTGCAACATATGAGTATGTGATCATTTTATTATTTCTTGTAAATCTGTGTAGAAATCTTTTTTTTTTTTTTTTTAATTTCATGGATTGTTTACTATTACTTTTGATATATGTACTACTAGTGTTGCTTGTTTGGATGCTCTAGTCATGCTTCAAGAAATCCTCTACTACTGGTGTTGATTGTCTAGATGCTCTCGTTGAGTTCAAGAAATTCTCTAGTACACGCAACTCAGAAGTTGCCTTTCCCCTTAGCAAGTAGTTGGTATAGCCAAACACGTCCTTCTTTCAGCTTTGCAACCCATTGTATGGTTCACGAGGTTTGAGTAAATCATCCCAACCAGCTATCGAACCAGCCAGCTACAGGTTATAGCTTCCAACTTGTAGCCCACAAACTAGCATGAGGTCGACCATAGTAGTTGTGGTAGAGTGCCCGGTGGTTACTATCCCTGCTGTGCAAGTATATCTACCTGTGGTGGATTCCTTGCCTTGCCTTCCTTGTCTGCCTGTAATGTAAGTAAGAAAATGAAGAGGGAACAAGTGATTAGTGCTTTCATTATATATACCTAAAACTCTGAACATGTATTTTGGGTTTTGCGACATACAATTTCTCTTGCTTTGGTTCAATGAAATTCATTATGTTGAACTCTCAGAATTCGTTGTTGAATTCATAATTTCTCCAAGTTGTTTAGTACAGTGTGTAATGAGAGTATTTGAGTGGTCTGCGGTGTTGTAAGAAGAATCAAAGACCTAGTTCATTCCTTGGGTGTTTGCAAATTGCAGAAAGCTAATCACTTTCACTTGGTGTTCATAGAGACTATTAGCACTCTGTAAATTTTGTCCGGTTGAATAGAAAAACGACAGAGGTAACTATTTCAACCAACTTTAGAGCTAAGGCACTATCCTGCTCAACTCAGAGAGGGCTCTCTTGTGTCACTTGATATTTCTTTGGAAATTGGTGGCTATATTTGGTTTGTTTTGGTGTTTTTAAATAAAATTATTGGCAAGGAAGGGGAGGAACACTCAGAGCTATGGAGTTAAAATTCTGAAAGTGAATGAAAACCATGCATCGACTGATAGAACTCTCCAGAGGACAAAGGATAAATGAGGCGATGAATCTAATTTATTCTTAAATTTAAATAGAGTGTAGGAAGATAAAGAAAACAAATAACTGCATCAGAGAATTACTAAAATGAATTCTGAATAAGTTAAGAAGACAATCACACAGTTTAAATTGCTTAAGCCAAGAGCATCACAAGATGAATTCTGGGCCTTTAACTCTCCAATTTAAATGGAAGAAAATGTAAATGAAGTAATAGGTCATAGGAAATACATACGATGAAGGGAAACAAAGCTCATATCACCACCCGTTAGAATCTTTTCATAAAGACTTCAAAATCTTCTGCATTTATATTCAATTCAGATTCAGAAAATTTACAAATAGAGTTTGATTCAACCAAAAGATGCTCTTGCACTTCTGCCAACATTAGTTTATTCAAGTAACCCAGTACTTATACAATTTGATCAAAATAACTGAAACTGAAGCGTTTTAGTTTCCAAAATAGTTTCGACTTACAGTTTCAGTATACGAAACAATTTACAATGATTGACAAAATAAAATGCTTCCAAAATTATGGGAATCTCTTCGTCTGTTCGGATTCTTTTACGCCATCTGTCTCGCTTTGGTATTCTGTTGAATCTGCAAATCTGATGACATTTGGGGATCACTGGTTGGGATAAAAATATAGCATATCGTTGACATTTCTATGAAACTTTACTTTACTTTGCTATGTTAAATGTTTTATTTTCCACATCTATGACTGAGAGTAAAGAGGATTTAGACTGGGAAGTATTTTCCACTTCGGGCAAAAGGTCTCTTATTTCACTGTTGGCCATACTTCCCTTCACAACATACTGGTTCATTAAATCTTCCTTGGATTGATAAACAACCCCAGGTGTCTGGCTGAATATGTGTTTCCTGCTGCTAAAAACCTTTGTGTTTCTTTCAGTTTGCAGTCTGTCTCCTGTACCTGCTCCTTCATCCTTGGTTGCATCTTCCACCATCTCCATGCATGTTTTTCCTTTGGGATCTTCTCCTTCCAGGTCGACCACTTGAGAGGGTGTTGTGATTTTCATCTTCTTGAGAGTATCTTGCTGATTGCTGGCACCTAGGACCTTTGAACTATTCCTCTTATTGTAGACACTCAATTTAGGAGCTTTGACAATCAATCTAGGAGAAGGTTTCAGTGTTGGGCTCTGCTGGGAATCTGGTTCCGTTTGTTTTGTTAGATCATGTTGCATAGTGACCTCCATATCTACACAGGTTTCTAGATTGGCCAACTTATTGAATCCTTCAACAAGCTCGTGTTCATAGGGACCTTGTCTGCTTTCCAATCTCCTCCTTGAAATGATCTGGTGCAGGTCTTATTTTATTCCTTGCAACTGTGTGAACCCAAATTCATTGAGTTTGGATTGAATCTGAGGCAAATAGGACTTGTTCTTCACCACAAAGGGACCTACTATGAAAGGAAATTTTAGATTAGAAGCCTTTTGTGCTTTCAAAAAGTGCTCATTTTCTGAGATGATCCTCTGTCTTATGAAATCCAAAGAAAAGATTCTGGGGGTCAGAAAAACTGGTAAAAGATGAGGTCCCTCATGGTAGCCATATACCCAAATTGTTGTGGACTGTATGAACAACATCCATTCACCTATCCCGCTCTCTGGATTTGGATGTAAACAACTTTTCATTTCTTCCAGGACCCTTAGCAAGTCTGAACCGAAGATAAGACTATACACCTTGGACATAATCTTATTTATGAAGATAAGCATGGTGATCCTTTTACATTCAGTTGAAATGAATGCAGTCTCAGGAAATTCAGTTGTGTTAGATTCCAGGAACATCCTCAGCAAATGGGTGTAATATCTAAAATGTCTTAATGAATTGAAATTCACCAACTGCTTATACATTTTGTCAACAATGAATTTCTCAAAACTAACATAGACTGACTGACCAGACTCTGACATAAAGAAATTCAATAGGAAACCTAACATGACTTCTACCACAAACTTGTCATTGTCCAATCCTAAAATTTGACTCAATAGGGAACAAGCCCACTAGACTTTGATGATCATGACTCTTATGCTGACAGGAAATGACAGACTCTTTGAATGGTATTCAGGCTTGACAATGGTTTGCAGAAACCGGGTTTTTACTTCTGGTGGGCATTCTCTATAAATTGTGGTCATTTTTTGTTCCTCGAAGGGCTTTGACACCGTGGATGAAGACTCGGGTATACTGAGAGTGTGCTGGAGAGATGGACCATCTATTTCACATAAAACTTCAGACCCTAATTTATTCATAATAACTCTTTCTTCTTAAGAATATCGTTCTGCACACCAACTTACAAATTCAGGGAAAGTAAAGACTACTTCTACGACGTAAGGGGTGATTTGGACACAGAAATGGGCAAGACTGTTATCTCTGTGTCGAAAATGTCAGAGTCTCTATCAATTAGGGCTTCTTCTTTGGAAGAGATGTTTGGCTCATTTACGGATAAGACAATAGGATTAGTAGCCATGGTTAAAATACCTGGTGAGCGGTGAAAGAAGTGTGAACCTGGTTCAATTTCTGAGCTTGAGTTTCAAATGGATGCTCTGCACCAAATTTTCGAACGTTCGAATGCCCCAAATTATGAAAAAATAATGTCGGGGGTCTTCCTTTTATAGGTATCCATTTGCATCGGGGGTTGGAGAAAACGGTTTTAGGAGAACCGCTTTTCACCTCGATCTCCCTCTAAGGATGCCACACGTCCATGATTTAAACCATGACAGTTTTTTCCCGGACCACCCTCATTTCATTAATCTTTCTATTACTTCAACGATATGATCCTCAACTGTCAATCCAGACTGCTTTAATATCTACAGTCCACATGCACCCAAAAACGATGGCATCGGGGGTTGGAGAAAGTGGTTTAAGTCAAACTTCTTTTTTCCCTCATGTCCCTCTGAGGGCGCTACACGTCTGCTGATAAAACCATGATGGTTTTCCTCGGTCCACGACGATTTCTTAATCGTCGCGCTATTTCGATCTCTGATATGCACCTTAGCCGTTGATCAGGGCCGCTTTCAAGATCGATGGTTCACTGAGGGTTACCCTTTACGCTTTCACCATATTTGTCCATCCGCCATCAGATATAGCTCGTTCCTTTAAAATATCATACCTCTTTAGCAACATAACATTTTCGCTAAAATTCCAACTCTTGGACGTTGTTTGAAAATTATATGGTGATAACATTGGCTTCAACTGGAGATGTTATCCTCCCTTTGAGGTAGAAAAGAACTGTAAACTAAGTGCTTTCCCATTGTGCTGTGATTTATCAATGTGATCTGAATTTGTTGATCTTTATTTGAAAACTTAAAATCTATTCAACATAGCTCAGGGCCTTCACCTTAGGCTCAACTACACTTATTTCATTTCAATCTTTAATGCGTAAAAGAAAAAGTAGAACGATTATATACAATGAATGGTTGGGTGATTCCTTTTCAAACAATGTAATGCTTGAGGAACCTACCATTCACAGGCCATCCTCTTACGAATTCTCCATTACTTTCTTCTAACAAATAGGTGTTTCTCCTGCGATAGGCTGAGACTTTGAATGGACCCAGCCACAGGTTATCAAATTTCCCATGTTTACCTTTATCTTCATTTTTGGCGTCCCATTTTAGTACCCAGTCTCCTGGTTTGAAATCTTCTACCTTGGTATGTCTATCGAAAGCTTCTTTGATCTTGTCTTGACGAATTTGGGCATTATTTAAGGCCTTTTCTATAGTTTGTTGTACGTTGATGAGCTCATCATCCCTCCTCCGACTGGCATTTGTTTCTACTTCTTTTTCCTGCAGCAACTTCATCACCGACAATCCTAATGTAGTAGGAAAAATGGCCTTTCTACCATAAATGATCTAGAAAGGAGATGTGGCAATAGCTCTTTTTGGGGATATCTTGTCAGCCCACAGTGCATGGATGAGCTTTTTTTGCCACGCCTTTTATTTCTCTTGCAACAATTTTTTGATGATTCTGACCAAGATTTTGTTCGAAGACTCAACCAATCCGTTTCCCTGAGGATAATATGATGTGGAATGACCAAGAGTAATGTTGTAATCATTGCATAATTTTTCCAATTTTTAAGCTTAAAGGTCGTTGGATTGTCTGTTATAATCTTGATCGGGCATCTGGATCTGGACAAGATATTGTCTTCTAGGAACTGAATGATAACATCATATGTATCATGTCTGGCAGGAACAACCTCGATCCACTTAGTAAAATAATTTGTTGCAGTCAAGATCCACTTGTGTTGAGCTGAGGATTGTGGATGTATCTCTCCTATGAAATATAGGCCCCATTGTCTGAAAGGAGATTCTACTGAAATGGGTTTTAGTAGAAGAGATTGTAATTTTCCTTTTCCATCGAAGATTTGACATTCCTGGCACTTTGAAACTTCTTTATAAATGTTAGGAAAAATGCTAGGCTAATAAAAGCCAGCTCTCAAAAAATTTTGCACAACCGTCTTCCAATAATGATGACCTCTACATTGACCTTTGTGGAACTCTTTGATGGTTCTCTCTGCTTCATATTCCATCAAACAACTCAACAAAATTCCCCCTGGATCTTTTCAGTACAATAATTCATTTACTATACAAAATTTTGTTGCCTTGAGTTTTAAAAATCTAGCCTTCGTTTTGCTATACTCAGGAGGAGCCTACAGATTTTTCAACCCAAAAACGATATCTACATACCATGCATAATCGAGAGATTTATGAGATATTTGTGGAGTCTCCCTTTCTTCCTCTACTGCAAGGTCTGATAAATTTGCAATGAAGTTTATTCCCAAGAGTTTGTAGTTTGTTTGTGCCATCAGTCTAGCAAGTCCCTGTCCTCTAATCAACTTCGTGGGCTTGATTTCAAGAACGTATTCTAACAGTACTGCAATCCATTTTCCCCTCTTCCCTTTAGGGTTGGGCTATGTTACTATGTCCTTCACTGAGCTGCTGGGAACATAAGCTGTGGTATGTGAGTGTAGGATACAAACCCTGAATACTTTCAATGCTTTGACCAAATCATACACTTGCTTCTCCATGATATCATATTTTAAAGGATCATCTCTCAATGTTTTACTATAGTATGCTATGGGTTTCTCGAAACTTTAATCGTCTTTCTGGAGCAATACACCTGCAATTGTGTGTTCTTATGCGAATGAGACCAATATGAAATCTTTCTCAAAATTTGGGTTGGCCAATACATGAGCCTTTGTCAATGCCACCTTGATGTCTTCAAAGGACTCTCTTGCTTCATGAATCCATTTTATTTCATTTCCCTTTTTAAGCATGTTGGTGATGTGCTTTAGGATTTCGGCTAAATTTCGGATAAACCTCCTCAAAAAATTTACTTTCCCCAGGAAAGATTGTACCTCCTTTTTTCTTCTAGGTATGTCGATTTTCAATATCCCTTCAACCCTATTGGGGTCCACCTTTATTCCCTCCTTCTAAATTATGTTTCCTAAGAGCTTCCCTTCTTCCATGGAAAAAATTGACTTTTTTGGATTCAGTGATATGCTAAATTTCCTTCATTTTTCAAACGTCCTTCTGAGATGCTTGAGGTTTTCTTCATCCTAGGTAGAATACATGGTAATGTCATCAAGGTAGATAACAATGAATTTTTCTTTCTGGTTAGAAAAATCTATATCCATGGCTCTTTGAAATGTCGCCCCTTCATTTATAAGTGTTATCACTGAAATTTCGTCAGCACATGGTTACAAGAACTCAGCATCGTCAAACAGTAATGAAGTCATTCATGGTCAATGAATTAATCTCACAGCATTCAAAAAGGGCAAAAAACTATACAAATTAGTGAAAAATTGAAGAGTGCTTTACAGAAGTTGGGCGCGCGCGCACATGCGCGGAACAAGAACGTAGCTTTCACGCATACGCGCACGATGCACGGTTGTTAGCATAAAAAGCCTCGCACCTGCTAAACGACACATTTATTGAAGTGGTCGGCCTCCCAACCACTTATGGATCAGCTCCCAAGCCGATTTGACCCTCAAATCTAAGCTGAATCTGAATGGTGGGTTGGTCAAAGACCTAATAATGCCCTAAAGAACTTCTTTTCACACTACAAAGGAGTTACACAATAATCCAATGCAATGCTATAAAAAGCCATGAATGCACCTCATTTTCTCAAGGAATTTCAAGTAATGTTATGCTGCCTATATTGTTTTAAGGACTCAATCCTTGACAAGAGCTCTTTGGCACCATTTCATTGAGCAATCCACCTCTCCATTGAGTGGATGTGCAAGGAGTTCTTTCACCACTATTCTCATTTTCTTTGTTGTAAGGAGAGAAAGCTTGTGAGGGTCCAAGAGGCTTCCCTTGGAGGAAGAAGGGACTCATTGTCCCCTTTCTTCTTGGTTCTTTGATTTCATCAATAGACCAGCCTATTACATTGGTGACATGGGTGTTTTTCTTTTTGTTATCTCTATGTCCCTATGCTTATGATTTTGGTTTGTATTAGTTTAATTCTTGCTTATAGTTTTGTTTTTCTTTCTCTAACTCTTTCCTCTATAGCTGTCATGCTCAGCAGGACCCAACTGGGCATGTAAGCACCTCTTATTTGCTCACCAAAGTGACGAAAAGGGTGCAACAAATTGGCGACTCCACTGGGGAAAGGTATCAAATTCCTCCCTCATTTGGGTTTATTTTGCTCTTCTTTTAGTTTGTTTAACTTGCAGGTGCACAAACCGGCCTCTGCCAACCTGCTAACCAGTCAATTCACAGGAGAATTGAGAGAAATCCATCCAGATTTTCTTTCTCGGTCGTTTGTTACAGGTGTGCGGGTATTATACCCCACAGACATGCATCGTGCGTGCATGCACTCAAGAGACAACCTTTCTTTGCGCACATGCGCTTTCTGACTCATCTCTATTCGCGTGCCTGCGCTCTGTGCGCCTCTGTGTACACTAGGGGCCGTGCATTTGAACAAAATTTCACATTGTAAGTTCTTGGGATGTGGGGAAGGCCATCTGTCTTCTCAAAAATGATGTCAAAAATGTTTTAAATCCACATTACACTTAGTCCCCTCATCATATAAAGGGGTTAGTCTAAAACACACATAGGCACTTAGGAGGATAAAAATCAATTTCCCTTCTTTGCTTTTTGCCACATGGATGGATTTTTTTGACTTACAAACATAAGTGGACAATCATATTTAATCACATCTAACTCACATTTGGGACTAGAAGTTGAAGTAACAATCATTGAGTATGCTCTTCTCTCGCACCTCCAAGCGATCTTGAGAATCAGAAAAAGATTGTGAAAACAATCTCATCTCCCTTAAACAAAGTTTAAAACCTTTAGGAGAGGACAACGACCCTTCTTGGGACCCCTCTTAGTTTTATTTTTTAAACACATTTTAACTTGTAACAGGCCCATACATGCCCACATGCTACAAAGATAAGATAGTGTTCGAAATTGTTGCTTTCTTAGATCAAAACACTAGGAGAGTTTAAAGGTTTGTAATGGGCCCATACATGCCCACATGCTCAATCTAGGATAGTTTCATGCTTTTTCTAGATTACATCACCATAGGGAGTTAAAGGATAGTAATGGACCCACATGTCCACATGCTATCTTCCTAGGGCTTTTGAATTACGCAAGGTTGTACCAAAGACATCTAGCTAATTAGGTAATCAAACTCTTGTAAAGGACCAAGCGAAGTCCACATGCAGCACGGTGACATCTAATTAACTAAAACTTGGCACACTTTCACTCACACACAAAAGTCACCCATCACTCACATAG
>JASDQU010374392.1:40098-52626 GCA_032191745.1 Picea mariana | reverse complement strand
AACAACTAAAATAGAAGTGTAGTAGACAGCCATGCTCTCAACTACCGACTTGAACAAAGTCAGCCTACCCCTTCGAGACAAAATACGTTGACCCAAACGAATACATGCGCTTCCACCTTCTTTACCAACGAAAACCAGTCCTCGAACCGATAATTATCGGGTTTGAGCTGGAAACCAAGATATTTTTATCCTCCTTAAAAGTCTTTATGAGAAGAAAAGGTGGCAGGGAGAGAGCTACCTTAGGAGGAAAATTATTAGAGAGGATGCAAGTTTTTCCTTCATTAATAAGCATCCCAGTTCTAGAATCCCTTTTAAAATGGATATATCCCGGATAGAGTCTTGGGTGAAGCAAAGGACATCATCAACAAAAAGGAGGTAAGAAATAGACATTTCTGAAGAAGTTTTAACCCCCGAGAGATAAAGGGAGGTAAGAAATAGATCGCAAAGGAAACCAACTGGATTTATCCCAATATCTAATTAACCACATATAACTCCATACCCATCTGTCCACATGAAGAAAGGTCTAGCTGACCCGATCGTACGCTTTGGATAGGTCAAGTTTGAGGACGACTGCATTCTGATTGGATGTTTTGATGGACTGAAGGGCCAGTATTTCTCAAGAAACCAAACTGCTCTTCTGAGATGACTTCACTGAGCATAGACTTGAGACGCCTAGCTATAATCTTGGTACAGGATATTGATCTAAAATCGCGAGAGGATTTACTAGACTAGGACTTGGGGATAAGAGTAATGAAAGTTGAATTGAACGATCCCAACATTTTGTCAGAACTTTTGGAGTCTCACTAATTTCAACAGATCATCCTTGATTAACTCGTAGAACCCGAGGGAGAATTCTGCGGAGAGACCATCTAGACTAGAGAAAGCGTGGAATTTGACCTTGACGTATTTGACAGTTAGATACCAAATCTGCACGTCAAAATTTTCAGGCATGTAAAATCCGAACCCCTCAAATCTAAGTTTTATTAGGTTAAGTATCCATCATAATTTCTGGTAGGTACTTAAGGTCTACGGAAACCTGGTAGGTACTTAAGGTCTACGGAAACCTAGGGCAGCTACAAATTTGATAAAGGTTCCTTCTAATAGTAAATGAAATTTGATGTAGCCTTATTCCTAGTCTGATTTAGATGTAAAATTTGGATTCAATCACTACTGATGGTTTGTAATTTGCATTGAATTTGGTGGAAATGCTTTAACTATGTTTTTAATTTTCCCACCAAAACAAATAGTATTTTTTCTTTTAAAGTTTTATAATCAAAATTTATATAAAAACAAAAAAAATTAACACTCATAAATCTACTAAAAACATAAAATAACAAGTATAAAAACCAAATAAAACATAAAATAACAAGTATAAAAACCAAATAACCGTTACCAAATTTTCACTTAACAAGTAAGGTAAATTGAAATTCCAGACCTGTACTAGAACTCTTCCCTTTTTGAATTGAGAAAAGGGCATCGTGAATCTCCGCCTGTGAGGCTTCTTCAATAAGCGAGTGGCTAATCTCTTCCGTAAACACAGGACCAAACTTTGAAGCGACCTACAATATCTTTTGATCAGACAACCAACTGGCTCTTTGAATAGAGAGGAGAAATGGAGGATTGCTTCCTCCACTTTGTCTTTGAATGAATGAGCTAAGGACCTGTCTGTCTCAATCTCCCAAATTGTATTGACGTTCTTACGAAAGTTCAGGAAATGATGGAAGAACTTAGAGTTGTTGTCCCCGTGTTTGATCCAGAGAGCCCTACTCTTCAGATGCCAAGTCTGTTCCTGCTTTTCCAAGAGAGAATGGCGGATGTCTTTAAGAGAGCACAATTGTCTGAGATAATCATCAGAAACGGGAGAGTCTGCCAATTCTTTGTGAAGAAGAGCAATTTTTCTTTCCGACTCCTTCAAGAAGGTTTTGCCCCTCTTAGAATATTGAATCGACCACTTCTTAGAGACTTCCTTAATTCTATGGATATTGTCAGTAAATTGTCTCATGAACGTCAAGGACTTCGAGGAAGAGAGTTGGACCCACGAATCTGTCGCTAGGGAGACATACTCTTCCCTCTTCTAGCCACATGGGATTAAATTTGAATGGAGCCGGAGGCTTCGCTTCGCTTCACTTCACTTCAGTTCACCTTAAAGATAATTGGCAGGTGGTCCGACATACTCTTCGTCTTCTAGCCACATGGGATTAAATTTGAATAGAGCCGGAGGCTTCACTTCACTTGAGTCCACCTTAAAGATGATTGGCAGGTGGTCCGATAATTTGACTCTGGAAACAAAGGTTTTCATCCGTAGCTCATCAAGTCCTCTGACACCAAAAACCTATAAAAATGATAATCCCTGGTGAAATCTGAAACGCCATGCTAAACCTGGAATCTAACATTACCACATTGACTAATACACTCCTCTCAGTGGATCTCCATGGCATAGTGAAACGTCTAAAGATGGCATAAACCACAATAAATGTTTATTGGTATTTAATTATACCACATGGGGTCGGAATTTCTGAAACTGGGAAATTGGTAAAAGTTAAATGTTACCCTGTTGCATTCCACTTCTCTCCATGTCACTCTCCATACTAATATCTGATATAACTAACACCACTATAATATGTAAAAAATTAATAATGAAGAGGTAAATGTTAATGTCCAAGTAATCTTGTAGTAATTAGTTAATGCTTAATCATATTATGTAAAAGTGAAATATTAAAAAAAGAAGTAATCATAAACAGACAAATTCATAAATGCATGGTATTTAATGATGACAATCTTATTCGACAACGATGAGAATATGCCAACATTTTTAATTCCTAGCCATCAAATCAGATTTTGTAATTGAAAGGTTGATTAATCCGTCGATTCCAATAGGGGGACACCTATCAACATAATTAATTAACTTAATTAAATTAACTTAACATTAATTAAATTAATTAGGTTCAAGGATGTGGAGAGATAGCGTTTAGATGATGAAATGCCTAGCAATGGGACCGCATGATCTGTACACCATCGTGTGACGCAAATACAACTATTATGCGTACCAGAGACACAATATTGTTTTTTTTGACATTCAACATCGGCTAAAAAAGAAAAAAATCACTTCCCCATGTAAATGTGTTGAACCTGCACATAATAGATCTAGCTAAACAATGATACACACATTTGCAAAGAGAAAAGGAGAAAGAAGAAAGAGAGAAAGAATGGAAGAATTCTCATTAATCATATTCCACACTCAAAGAGTGAATAATTTACAATAGATATAGGATACACGAGTAACTAATGAGCCATAATGGTGGTCTAGAGTACACACCAACAATTATGGGAGTAAACTGCAACCTAGTCTAGTTTCTTAGGCAGTTACGAGAGTGAACTGCCACCTAGCTGAGTTAACTAGTCAATCAATCTTCAGTTATCTGACTGAAACAGAGTGTAGTGAGGAGTATATCAAGGAATCAAGGGTAATGCACCAATATGGCGATGAAACCAAAGCAAGTGTGCATTAACATGGTGATGATCCCAATGTTTCATGGTGACAAAACTAATGCAGCATCTAAACTCAACTCAACTAGTCAAATTGAAGTGTCCACTGAAAGAGAATATTCTTCAGGTGGAATATTCTCCCCTAAAATATAGGAAACTGGATAATGACTAATTATGACTAATAAATAAGGAAACAATAAGGTCACTTCACACACACCTAGAAGTAATTTTAGTTGTTCAGTAATTTGAGTATTGTGACGGTGAAAATATAGATCTTTGCAATTCAATTTTTTTTTTAGTATTTTGAGGATGTCTAATGTAGTCTCTGAATTTCATTTAGTCATCAAAATTTTGGAAAGGATGTCCTAGGAAAAACATCAACACTGCCATCACTTCCACCATGACAAAGAAGTGGAGAAGCAAAACTTGACACTGTAGAAGAAGGAAATGAAAGGGAAGAAGAAGCATATGCAAATGGAGAATTGATGGGAAATCTGAGAAATTGCACCTCGAAGATTGCACTGGTAATATATACATTTTATTCTTTAAGTATCTTCTTAGTGGTGAGAAGTCAAATTATTTGTGGGAAATCGATATATTATAAATGATCCATTTTAACCATAGGTGTAGATCGAAACATTTTTTCATGTACAATGAATGGATACGTTAATGCAATTTTGTGTGTATACAGTCCGAGAAACACCAAGCAAATAATTATCCATAGAATTCCCACATGCAAAATATAGAGGAGGAGATTGAAAGAACAATTATGATAAGAAGAGGGGGATACATCTTCCACAAGCATCATAAGAAGGAATCCAAAAAAGAAGTAGAAGAAAATCATGGAAAAAAGATCACCACCACTTCTATTTTCTCACTACTAATGCATAAAGAATATAGTAATCTTGATCAATGATTTGATTTTAGCATCCATTCTTGTTGGATCATTTTGTGATTCTGGACACCCTATGTAATGCAGAATAAAATGTTTAATGGTGAATTTTTTTTATGTTAGCAAAAGTGAGCGGATTTGTCCTCCGAATAATGATAAGCAAAGCTCTAATAATGTCATTATCGTTGATGGTGGGTATGGTTGTTTAGTGGAAGAAATTTAGGAATAATCAACATCTCAACGAAGGTCAAGAAGTTGTAACTTGAAGTTCAGATATATTTTAAAATGGGGCATGGTGGGAATTTCTCCTCTAAAAATTCCTAATATTATCCTATGATACTTATATGTGCACGGTTGTAATCATGTATGTGAACGCATGTATAGATCACATCGTATGTGAAGACGGATGAAAACGATGGAGACAACATAGAGGTAATCATAGATAAGAGGATGGATGGAAACTACACCATCATATTGATAGTTGAGGTCGTAGTTACGAAATTCCACTGTATCAGAAAAAAATACAAAAAAAATGACATTTCGATTCGAATATCGAAGAGTTTGGTGATATTCGATACAGTTCATAACATAACTAGTTCAAAGAGTGGAACAAATTAACATGAAATACATGGTTCATAGTTTTCCCCACACAGATTTGGAGTAGTACCTACCTGAACAAAGATAAAAAAACATGGGATTGGGTGCAACATCAGAAAAAATGGAAATAATTCACATATTTGAAATTTTTTCCAAATCATTGATAGAAAGAAAGAATGCCAACAATCCACTATTCCTTTTTCGAGCTAGAGACAAAACCATTCCTATCACTTTTTGTCTTTCTATCAGCCATAAGGAATGAATTTCTTCAGGAATTCAGGCAATCAACATTCATTCATAAAAACAAGTGGGATTATTTGATTTTTCGGGAATCCCAACATGTTCTTCAGTCCTTTAGTCCCTATACTCTCCCAGAATAAGAACCAGAAGTTAGGGAGTTAGGATTTTGGGATGGATTTGGGCCTCAAAAGATGGGAAAATAGGAAATGAGAGAATTTGAGCTTGAAGTGTGAAAGTGGGTAAATTTGATAAGAGGCAGTCACATAAGATTTTTTAAAATACTCATCTATTAATTGCAAGTTGGGAGGGATCTTAGATAAATAAATTTTGAAATGAAGAGGGGGTTTGGAGGGAAAAGGTAGGTGTGAATTTTCTTGATGAATTGCACCTAGAAGAGGTTAGATTATCTAGATTTATCAGAAGTTGTTCAAATTTTAAAATAAAGCAAAATACATAATTAATCTAGGAAGGAAGTATATGTATCTAAGTCTTTAAGATATATAATGTAAGTGTTTTCCGAATTGAAATTTTTTTATTCGAATTTTTATCGTATCGAATCAAATTTGAATCCGAATCCAAATTCAAACTTGATAACTATGGTTGAGGTTACCAAAAATAGCGTTTGGATGTTTTTAGGCTAAACCATATTCTAGGCTAATCGTGGCTGGAGTAGTGTCATAGAAAAAAAAGGCTATCATATGTGAAAATGAAAATAATAGTCCTCTTCCCATTTCAACAGGGATCAATATTGAACATAGATATTTTCAATTGAGCAATGTCCATACATGGACAGAGTTTAGAGATAGAGATAGAGAGATGGAGTGGGATGACAACAACTCCAACAACCTCTCTCAATTAGTAATATGACTTGAAACTTCTAAGATATCCATTAATTCTATTGACCTGTTAACCAAGTCAAGTTGATGTTTTTTTCCCTCCCTCAAGTAGAGATGACTTGAAACTCAGATATCCATCAACTCTATGAACTTGTAAAGCAAGTCAATTCGATGTTGTTTTCTGTAGAAATTCACAAGTAGATATTTTTATGGTATACTTCATCAAACATTTCAATTATGTACCCGTAGATTTTTTTAATTATTCATTATTTTCAAGATAGAATCAGTCTAGACTTTTATTATAAAAATTGTTTATCCATGTGATCAGTATTTTGTTTTTTAAGGATGTGGATAGTGTTAAAATATGATCATAGTAAATTGTTTAAAAAAAATCAAATATGTATTTAAAATTTCTCTATTGAGGTGAGGTGGTATGTAAAAAGAAAAACAATACAACTAACCCTTGGTATGATAATGAATGTAAAGTTGCTAGAAAATCCTTTAGGGATGCTTTGAATGCATCTTAAAATATGATAAGTCATTAATTAAGTGTCCTTCCGTAAATGTGCATATACAAAAGCTCTCTTCTATACTCTCTTATGTATATAGAGATTACATATATGCACATATATAGAAGCCAAAATGCACATATATGGAAGCTTCTCCCGATCCTATGTCCCTTGGTCTGCAGCCCAATCTAGGAGAAGGTTCGCCCAATGCTGAAACATCAACACTCCCTCTCAACTAGGGAGGTATCTTTCCGTAGTAGTACACAACTACTATCCAGTGGGACACAACCACCACTAGTAGCACACAACTACTGTCTAGTGACACACTGTCACTGGCACTGGCACAAAACCATTGTAGTAGTACACAATTACTATCCAGAGACACATAGTCTTCACCAGTGGTACACAACCACTGTAGTAGAAAAATTTCTATCACACATGGCACTCCTATGTGGACTTCTAGATGCTAGTCCCTCTAGAAACAATAAGGTCAACTCCCCATAGTGTGTGACATCAAGGTCAAATCCCTTAACATGTACTCATGTGCTCTTCACAAGGGACGTGTCCTCATGTTCTCTCCACAAGGGACGTTGGGCTATAAACTCAAACCCACTTATCCCTTCTCGGATAATTTTCCTCACATATAAACTCAACTCAATCACAGAGGAATATGATCTGGAGAATGTCTGTCACACATGGAATTCCCATGTGGAATTATAGAGAATACTCCCTCTAGAAACACTAGGGTCAAATTCCCATAGTGTGTGACATCATGGTTAATTCCCTTAACATGTAATCATGTGTTATCCACAAGGGATGTTGGGATATAAGCCCGAACCCACTTATCCCTTCTCGAATAAGTTTCCCCATAGATTAACCCAACTCAGCCACAGAGGAGTATGATATGGAGAATGTCTTAGGAAGATGCAAAAATCAATACTCCCTCTCAACGAGGGAGGCATTCTATTCCACTCCAAGTCTGTCATAGAAGTAATCAAACTTCATCTTGGTAAGGCGTTTGGTAAGAACATCAACAACCTGCTCATCTGTAGGAAGGTACTGCACCAGCAGTGCCTTCCTCTGCACCATGTCTCGGATGTAATGGTACTTGATCTCAATGTGTTTCGATTTTTCATGAAACAATGGATTCTTTGAGAGATTCACACATCTCTGGTTATCAACTTGGGTCTCAATCTTGTCTCTCTTTAGGACAATCATTATCACATGCCCAAGAAAACCTCCATGGAAGAAGAAAATAAAAATGACAGAGCAGAAGATTCTATTCATTTGTTGCTTGAGAAATATCTCATGCGACAGAGAGATGAAATGATGGAGAATTTTTCCCACATCCTTCAACGCCTTCCGATAGCAGCAGACACATCTTCATCAAGTGACCACTTTGGAGGCACCTTTCATTTACATGAGGAAAAATACATGAGATGGACCACACTGCGGTAAGAGAGGGGACAAAAAGTTCCAGAGTTCACCAATACCTTCCATACCTTGTGCACCAAGATGGGTATCAAAGACTTCGAATGAAATTTGGTTCTGAAATACTATGGGGCTCTACATAGATACATCCAAACTGAAATGGATTTTTTGTACATCTCATCACTGGGTAGTGCTTATTGATATGTTGTTAAAATTGAGTAGAAATTTAAGCACCATAACAAGTAGGATTTTGGGTCTGCAAATCCACAACAACAAAAGTATGATAAAGATGGCCCTAACAAACAACCTCTCAAAAACCAGTCCAAGCCACAAGAAAAGAAGGGTCACATAAAGATGAAGAAGAACACAGGAAAATGGTGCGATTTCCAAAAAATCCCCTCGCATAACACCTATGAATGTCGCTCAAACTAGTCATTAGTGGTCAATATCAAAGACAAGGAGATGAACCTTGATTCAGAATCTGATTCATAAAATACTAGTAAAATACAAATCATCAACGCGGACCCAACTGCTATTGTCGCGACCGCGAAAATTCAACCAAAAGAACCAACAAATACTAAAGAGGGGCAGCGCCTTTTTCACTCACATATGTGGGTGAAATGGACCCCGCTGAATTTTATTGTTGATAGAAGAAGCCACAAGAATCTCATCTCAGCATAGGTCATTAAACAGTTGGGATTGTCAACAACACCACACCCGCAACCATAGAACATCGGTTGGCTTCACCAGGGACAAGATATTCGTGTCAGCCAATAGTGTCAATTTTCATATGGCATCCAGCCCTTCAAGGATGAGGTATTAGGTGATGTTTCTGCACTGGATTTCTGTGATGTTCTCTTGGGATAGCCATATATGTGGAAGAGCCATGCTGTTTATGAGTCTTGACCCCGTAGTGTCATTTTTACTTTGGGGGGTCATCTCTATAGAATACCAGAGGTAGTTCCAATTACTTTCCTACCTAAACAATGCCAAAAGGTAGTATCTCATACTACAAAATTTAGCTTCTTCACAATCTGTTCAAAAGCTGAATAGAAGGATACTGCAACCACTGCATCCTCAGACCAAGCACCTTCTATCCAACAGAAGCATGTCGACAAGATTGTAACAAAGCACAAAAAATCATTCTGCACACATTCATCTCAGGTAGCCCGACTGGTTGAACAAATTCAACCCTGCGAGCAACAAGTTCGTGACAACCTTCCATAAACTGAGCAACGCGACGTCTCCATCAAGGCAAGCAAATCACCAAGATTCAGATTCAGTAAATGCTTCCCTCTCTCCCCTGAGAACTCAACACAATGGAGACCATTGATTCCTAAGGAGGGAGGATTGATCCAGGTGGATATCGATGGCCACCCACCCAAATAGAATAATGGTCAAACATAAGTTGTCAAAAAGTTCTTGAAATCGTAATTGAGGTGATTTCTCAATGGGTTCAATGGTTACCCCTCACTNATATATATATATATATATATATATATATATATATATATATATATATATTTCGATTGATATATACCAATGTATATTTGTCGATATGTATATATACCAACATATATACTGATATAATATGTCGGTATATATACTACAATATATATTGGTTGGTCTATATGCCGGTATATATAACCATTATGTATGTCGATATATTTACCAATATATATGTTAGTATATATACCATTCGATATATATACCTACATATTATACCGGTATATATAATGGTATATATGTTGATATATATACCAGTAAATATACCGACCGGTAACATGGTAGTGAATTAGACATCCTATCACATGTGGAAACGTGGCAGTGAAGTGGACCTATCCCTAGGTGACACTTGGATGATAGTGGTTGAACACAGACTATTGAGTAGTGACTTGGCTTGATGAGAAGTCAATGAGGTGATAGCCAAAAGCTATACTATGTGCAAGCTATACAAGGTTCCATGGCTCTCTTTACTTCACACACAAATAATATGGGATGCCATTTTTCTTATAAACATAATATGAGAACTACCCCACAATGCATGTGGGATAAATAAGATGGATTTACAAATCAAGGGCCACGACCCCTTATAATCCCTACATCCAAACCATTTATTAACCCATTGCAAGGCCTTATATCACATCTCAGAGTCCTCTACTATGATTCAAATGAAGTACCTAAACCAATAGACCCACAAACCTATTCAACTAAAAACAAACCCTCTCCCACCTTCCCACTTAGAGATGGAGTGAAAAACATAGGAGATTGTAGGTGAAATTCCTCCTTAAAAAAAATTCGTTGAAATTTCCAACCCCTCAACCATAAAACGACCCAACACCCATGCTTAACAAGGATCCAAACACTGATCCTTTATCAAGAGGAGTAAAATTCAAAGGAGCCAATTTTGATATGAGCTTACCTCCAAAGACCAAAGAGTCTGGTAGTGGATCTGAGCCACCACCTCCAGAAATGTGTTTTCTAGTAGGTGATGCACCTTTGGCAGCTATCACTAGAGGATGAGTTTTTTTTATGCTAGAAGGATATTTGTTACACTTCTTAGATTCCATCTCCTGAACATTTCCATCCACCACTACCTTTTCCATCATAGTACCCTCTTTTCCAACACTTGGAATCTCTTCTTCTACCCTACCTTCCACAACTGGCCTAGATAACTCCTCCTTAAACCTTACATCTTCTTCAATAGATGGAGATACCCCTAATTTCTTCACCCATACCCTTTCATTGAAAGGAAGAGGATGCTCTGCAAGTAAATGCCCATATTTCTAACACTTGTCACATTGGAATGGAATAACAACATAATCTAATGATTGGGTGGATTAATGAGACCTCTTCTATAAAACCATTCTCTCAACCAACCCCTTGCTTAGGTCCAACCTCACCAAGATGCAAGCAACCACCATTGATCCATAGTTTTTATACAACATATCTTCCTCCATGAATTGTATTAGGGAATTCACTATCTCCTTGAAAACCTCAATAGACTAGAAGTCAATGGGAAGCCTAGGTAATTTCATCCACACTGGAACCATATCCAATCTTTCTTGGCTTGCATTGAATAATGGTGAGCATTGTTTCAAACACAATGAGGAGGAGTCTCATAACTAGGATCCCACCATAATTCTTGAAGCATCATAAGCTGATTGGAAATAAAATGCTAACCATCCCTTTGATAACACATAAGTGATAGGATCATATCCTAGCACAGTTTTTCAAACACTGACCATCCACTTCTTCAACCCATTATCACCAATGTAATGACCCAGGAACCCTTCGACAAGAGCCACCTCTTCCAACTTCACCACTTTGTGCATTTTACTTCCTCACCAAGAACCAGATTAATAGGAGTTGACCTTTGTTTTATGGACTTTCTCAAATGCTTCCTCTTTTTATCACTTCCTTCCTCCAAACCCCCATTACATAAATTAATCAAAGCTGAGGTACCCCCCCCACTATTCCAATGAGGATATTTACCTATTAACCTCAAATCAACATCATCCCACTCCAGATTATTAATGGGAGTGCCAGTGAGACTCTACTTATAACACCCACAATTTCTAGGAGGAAACTTGCTACCATACTTAACCAATAGAGATGAGGGTTTGCATGCATTGGAAGACTCCAAACACTTGGATTAAAAAAAAACATACCCTAAACCTCAAGATTTGTCCAAACTCTTTCCAACTATTTTGGAGTAAATACCCCCACTTTCCTTTTGACCACTTCCACGAGACTCACCTACAACCACCACTCTTGATGGTAGTTGATTGTACCCATTTTCTACATTGTAGTGATTGATTTTCTCAAATTCACTTCTCCTATTGGTGCCTACACAAGGACTCTCTTTAGTGCCTAATCCCAAAGTTTCATGGCTTTCTGGATTTAACAAAATGTGCCTAGAATTAAAACCCCCTACCAAAATGGATCTAATTTTACCTCTAGCTAATAACAAACAAAAGCTCAAAGTTCCCTCAAGGAGATCCTCTAAGTAATCCACCAAATCATCCACCATTATTATCTTCTCTCTAACTAGAATACTCCCTAAGCGGGAGAATGGGAATGTCGAAGTAATTAGAAATTAGATGGAGGTTTAATATTAATGTTGTTAATTCGGATTATAAAGATATTGTGTTTGAATGTCTCCAAGGTGTCTCAACTTGTATAAAGGAAACATGGAATTGTTCACCACTCTGTCCATTGAGCAAAAAAACAACATTTGACATTGAAAACTTTTACATCAACCCTTTATGTCTGCCTAAACAGTGTTCCCACTACCATCGATAAGAAAATACCTTACATAAAGCTCTTAATCACCATCTATCTTTTCTCTGTGTATGTCTTTAAACACATGTTTCTATTTATTAGAATTAACTTACTTAATTATTTTTAAAAGACATCCATGTTCTTCATGAAGTTTTTATTTTTCTCAACATTACTTAGTATACTAATTGGTTGTGGATAGGTCATCCACATTATTGGTGAGTTTATGCATTTTAATTGACATTGCTTACTTGAA
>JASDQU010374392.1:28196-39075 GCA_032191745.1 Picea mariana | reverse complement strand
GGATGCTCAAATTTAAGAATATTACATACATTTCTAGATGATAAAGTAATTTAATATCAATACAAGTGAAATTAGAAGCAAAGTTGCTTATATCTATCTCTTAAAATAGTTTAAAGTAGTAGTTGTATGTAGCCCAAAGCTAAAAGCTAAAATAATTATAAAATACTTGAAACTTAAATAATAAAAAAACATAAATGAAAATAGCCCTCCACTTTTTGAAGTAGAATTGGAAATATCTTGATGTTAATAACTATTAAGAATGTCATATGTGTAAATTGATAAATAAAAATTGTGATACATTAGTCCTATCCATTGCACTCTAAAGTATAATTGAATTCTAATGCATCTTACTCTTCTAGAATTTTAAGCAACAAATTGTCAAACCTACTTAATATCACATAATTAATTTTTACCTAATCAATAGTAATATTATATTTTTATATGATTAGATAAAAAAAATTGTTATACTAAATTTGAACTTCATTTAAAATTTGAAATTTACACAAATAGTTTTTGAAAATAATTTATAATTTTCATACCCTTATATGTAGCATTTACATTATTGATAACCTTTAGGTATGAGTAAAGTTTCACAATGATCCAAGTTTAGTGTATGGTGGAAGGATGTCCTTACATGTTTTGTCCAATTCTAAATTGTTCCAAATATTTAAAATCTTGATCAAATAAGAACTCTAATTTCCTAAGTCACTCAATTGTAATATTGAGAAATAATGAGAAAATAGTCTATTATAAGATTACAATTGAGAGAACTCCTAATCACACCTATATTAACTAAAAAAGATACCTTCAAAATTTAAAATGTCAAGCTTTGCACTCTAAAAAAGGTTTCCACAAAGAGATTTAATCCCTCTCCATTCTTGATAGATCTGGGGTTAAGATGAATCTATGTTGGCTTAATACATTAATCTTAAAGTATTAAAAGTATGAGTATTATAAAATATATTTATATATAAAAAAATGTTAATATATTTTTGATATATTAAAAGTTGCATATATTACTATCTCTAACCACCACTACACTAATTTAGTCATATATTAATTGAATTAGGGTAAATCATGCTAAAAAAGCATGGAGAGTTTTTAAATTGGGATCTAATATGGGTATAGGTGACATATTCTTAGTGTCACAAAGGTGACATATTCTTATTTTTCATCTTCTTATTTTTTCAACTTTGATTTTCTTCTTTGCACTTTTCAAAACAAAAAGGTAATTTTGATTTTCTAAATTAGGGTTGATCACTTCCTTGTAGTATCTTAATTTTCATATATATATATATATATATATATATATTAAGTAGATTTTATTTTTATAAAAAATATTATTAGTATTAGTAGTATTAATTGAGCCTACTTTATAATTACAATTGTAACATAACATAACACTTAACACTTTAAGCCTCAACATTTCTCAACTGGATTATAGAGCCTCTGAGAGCAGTGGTTGAAAAACACTTTAAAATACAATGTGTATTCATATAAAAAAGTTGATTCACCATTATATAAACAAAAAAAACTTTAATATATTTATTTGGTCTATGTTAATCAAAATGAATTCCTAAATATCTTTCAAAATTAATTTCTATTAATATTTTTGAATTGATCTTAAAATTAATTTTTAACAATTTTATTATATTAATTTTATTCATTATTAAAAATATATGGCAAAAGTTTTCCCAATTGAATTTAAATTACTTAAAAAAATAATTGAGAAAAATTTACTTAAAAATTAAAATTTTCCATAATAATTTCTAATTCAATAATAAAAATAAATAATTTTATTGCAATGTGTTTTTCATAATATAATATTTAATATAATATTCAAACTACTTCTTTCAAATTTTAATAAAATCTTTTATATATGTGAGTTTTCTAAACTGTGCATGCTCACTTAATTTTCATTGGCTCAAAATATATAATTGACTTCTTATGACTCGGACAAATCTCAAGATTAACTCATTGTTATGGTTAAAATAACCTCAAAACATAATAAAAAAATAAAGACAAGAAGATCATTTTCTTGTGGGGAATTAAATAAAAGCCACTATATTTCTTACATAGTGTAAACACAATGGTAGGGATTTAGCATAGTCACAGAGATAAAATATGGAGGTTTAACTTAGATTTGGGCAATGTCAACTTTGCATGTCTAATCGAGTCACTCACATCTATTCCATATCCTTTTAATGGACAAATGGCAATGCCAAAGTGATTGGGAGAAGGAACTGTAAAATGAAACATGAAAGAGTTTATGGTATTTACATTGTGAAGCCCTGATTGAAGTAGTTAGAGAAGATTTTTTTGAAAGATCTTATATTAACAACATAAATGAATTTTTAACCATAAATAGTGTAGAAAAATATTGTTGAGAATATAATAAGCTCTCAATCTTTTTTAAGTTTGATCTTTTATATATCTTATTATTTACATATTTATTCACATTGCTAAAATAAGAACAAATACTCACAATAACTAATGAAATGAGGATTAAACAATTCCTAAAACATTAGGAGTCTAAAAAATTATCTTGTTCATGACACAAAAATAATTGAAGATGAAAAACATTTTTTCTTAGAATACCCTATATAAAATCTTATAAATCAAATTTAATGTATTAACTATGATCATCATAATAAATAGTTATAATTAATATTATTAATTATATATAATTATTATTAAAAATAATTTATTCTCACTAAATTTCAAAAGAAAAAGTTTGTAAGCTACTATAAAAAAGTGGAGCAACTCATATTAACCATATTAGAATGGCATAAAAATTAAGTAATACATATCAAGTTATAATGTTTTTAGTGCATTCTCTTGTTTAATAAATCATTTTATTATACAATTAAACTTGTAAATGTTAAAGAATGAAAAACTTCATATTTAAAATTTGATTATTGTCATTAATATAAATAAATAAGGGGATTTTATTTACTAATTTAATATTTAGTTTGATTGTCATCTTAAAAATAAATTATTATTATTATTATAAATTGCATTTTATTAAAAAAATGAAATATAAAGAAATAAAAAATTAACTTTAAATTAAAATTTATTTAATATTTAGTTTGATTGTCATCTTAAAAATAAATTATTATTATTATTATTATAAATTGCATTTTATTAAAAAAATGAAATATAAAAAAATAAAAAATTAACTTTAAATTAAAATTTAACAGAAAATAATGTGAATATGAAATAGAATGAATATTTTTTAATTTTGAAGATATAATATTTAAGCAAACGAAAAAACATATTTAATAATTAAGACTTTTTTGTAAAAATATTGAATAGAGAAAAATAAATTTTCAATTTTAAATTAAAATTTATATATATATATATATATATATATATATAGAAATAGAATAATTACTTTTTAATTTCTCATATAATTTATGAAAAGAAAAAAAATTTATTTGTTTGGGTGGTTAGTATGAGAGGATTTACCAAAACAATACCGACATTCAAAGATATAGTACTGGATGAATGCTTTTAAAAAAAAAAGTCTTTCATATTATGTTTTATTTTTTGTGCATGACCTTTTTAGTCATTCCAAATAATGGATATGCATGGAGCATGTGGGTTTAGTTTAATTATTTTTATAATGTGATATGTAAAATTGAAGTGTTTTATATTGAAAAAAATATTAATTATTAATAATTTTTTTATTTTTTATTATTTATTTAGTTTTGCTGATCTAAGGCTTTTTTTTGGGATTTTATCAATCTTTATTTAACTTTCATGGAATATAGCAACAAGCCTTAATCTTTGTTAGATAATCTTTAAGATGTTTTCAGGCAAACTTAATGTTAAAAAAAAAATCGAGGGAATAAACTTCTTATTTAGGGAAGAAACTTCTTTGAGGGAAGAAACTTCTTATTTAACTTCACTTTCTATCATAACTGCTATCTAGAGTTTGATTTTTTTTTCAATAAAAGTCTAATCAATCATGAATCTCTTAAATATAATTCATCTAAATCTCAACTTTAGAAAAATGTGTATTTTTATTCTTCATCTTTGTTTTCTTGAGACATTTTAAATAATTTTGTTGAGGTTTCTTTCATTATAACTTTTTTTTTTCTTTTTTGGTTGGAATTTTATTTTCTTTTGCAATTGTTTTATGTTTTCACTTTGTATTATCACAATTTATATAGAAGAATTTTTCTTACCTAACATTGGTCGGCATGCATGGAGAATTTTTACTTTGTCAATTTCATGGGTTTTCATTTATCTTAAAGGGACATATTTATGGAATTCTAAATCCTCTTACATTAATTCTTTTCTTAGAGGAACATTCCCCTTTTCTAAGTGATAGGGTTTATCTTTCAAGAAAAGAAGTGGCTTGAGTAGAACTCATGAATCACATCCATCCCTCCACTTCACATAAAAACCTCTAGATTGATGGTTGAAGAGAAACATGACGGAGTAAAAAATTTATAAGTATTATATTGTTGTCTTTAAAATCTCTTGTACCACCCCACCCTCTTCACCCAATTTCTAAAATAAAATTTCTAAATAAATCTTATCAAAAGGGTGGTAAAAGAAGGTTGAAAGCACATATGTGTGGGAATCACAAGCAAACCTGTTGGGGTACATACATCGCTAAAAAAGATTATTTACATTAATGGATGTATATTTTCTTTAAACTCCCTATCTATACCTCTTCTATCACTCACATGAAGTAAATTTAAAATTAAATAAATTTCCCTAACAACATGGATTCATGGTTTTAGACTTAGTTTATTTCAAGTTCTTATCTTATATTTCTTGATCAATTCATGGGAAATGTTTTATTGTTTGAAGACTTGATACAATTCATCATTTCAACTTTTGGATAAATTTAAGCTCATTATCTTTTTAACCAGAAATAATTAATAATTGCTTCTTCCCCCTATGTCTATTGTTGTCTTAAAACAACAACCCCCATTTTTACTTTATTATCTCCGTAATAATAATGGGGTCCCTCTATGTAAATTTTGGTCATATAGTTACTATTATGCTTGGGTTTGGTTAATTTTGTGGTATTTTCATTTTTCTCGATTTTCCCCTTTGATTTATTCATGAGTGTGGTTTCTCACAAGCTTTCCAAGTGCTCTAATTTTGTTGAGTTTGGACTTATGGTTGAAAATGGTGCTTATTCAAAGTTTGGTTAATTTTCACCTCATGGGCCTAAAAATGTATTTTAACTTTGTAAATATAACTAATTAATTTGTAATTATTATTTAATTAATTAATTTGGATCAATCAATTAATTGTGTTTTATGTAAATATTAATATTTAATTTAATTCGTGGCAGGAGTGGGAGGGGTTATCATTTGCCCACGAGGATATCAAATACTCTCCTTCCACTCAAGCCTTGGAACTGCATCCAATAACCAAGATGAAGCTTATGCTTTGTATCAAGGCCTTCTCCTCGCTAAAACTATGAGCATCCACTCCCTTTCGTTCATAGGCGACTCTAAGATAATTATAAATCATGCATGCAAAGGTTCCCACCCCCCAAATTTTCACTTAAAGGCCATACTCCAACGAATCTCGACAATTATCAAACACTTCTCCAATATTTCTCTCTTTCATGTCTTCAGACGCAACAATCAAATGGTCAATACCCAAGCAAACTTGGCTATCGCTCTAGAGCCAGGTTTGCTAGTAGTCAATGGACTCAGACAAAGCAGACCCATCCCATGACCCAGTCATGTATTCTACAGGCTCTTGGCACTTGGAAGTCAACTAACCTGCTCACTCAGCACGACACATGGACTTTGATTTTGACTTGGGACGCGCACACCTCTCTTCATAACACCTCTTCTCTGACCCCATCACTTGGCACACTTGGCGCATGCAACCGAGCCTACAAGCTGCTTCACCTCACCTCTCACCACCTTGGCGCATGCAACCAGACCTACAGACTGTTTCACCTCACCTCAGCATGTGTCACTCTGCACATTATATCCATCTCCCCTGACATGGAAGGTCATTTCGACATTCCTATGGCTGCTCCAGATCGTGGTAACAAGACCTGGAGTGGGAGGAACTCGCTCAGCATGACTCCTTGGGCGTACTATGCATTGAATTTTGGTAATGCGAAAAGTACCAGGAACAACAAAGGGTATGGCTGCAACTCGTGTGTTCATTAGAAAACGGGAAATCAGATTGGTCCTTTGAATCTAGCGAAGGTGATGGAACATATCAGTGGATGTATGGCACATTTCGTAGGCTTGCTCCATAATCCACATGACAGAGCAGATTCTATCTCACCTTCAAGCACAAATACAGACTCTTACATAATACAAACAGACAATTCAAGGAAAATAACCAAAATGAGAAGGAACCCAGGCACTCAATGTGTCATCTCAGTGGAAGAGAACGAGGAGTTGGTTAACACGGTGCAACACCTGCAAATTCAACTCAGAGCCCTCTCAACTCAAGTCTTATCCATAACAAAAATCACCATTCAACACCGGGGGACACAACAATGAACCAAGGATGAATGTGAGGCGTTAAGACAACAGATAGAATCTCTTCAGTTTGTGGCTGGACCTGCTTCGCCTTCGACCTCTCCAACTATAGCTATCTTCGATGAAGCTTCCTCTCCAGGACCTTGACCATGACTAGATCTGAATTTGCAGCTTTCAACAGAAGAAGAACCCCCAACACCGGACCAAAACAACCTTTAAGTGTATGCTTTGTTTTTCTGTTTTTTTAATAGGCTCTTACTGTATGATCTTCACTGTAGAAGTTCAGGTCAGCTTTAGCATAGTAGAAAGCACTGCCCCCGCTCACCACTTCCTACTCGAAATTTACAGAGAAACAAATTTTGGTTTTTACAGCTCCTACAACACAACTTTTATACTCCTTTTATAGTCACAACTCTTTTAATATAATCTTTCTTTAGTTTCTGTTCTCTCTCTCTCTCTCTATATATATAATTAATTAATTAAATTAATTATTATTTTAATTATTAATTAATCATTGTACAAAACCACGTACCAGAGTTAATATATATAAACCACATATAATAAAATATATTGTGAATATTATATAATAAGAAAAAAAAAATTATATATATATATTTAATTCAATTAATTATTAATTGATTATTATTTTAATCATTAATTAATCATTGTTCAAAACCATCAGAGTTAATCTATATAAACCACATATAATAAAATATATTGTGAATATTATATAATAAGAAAAAGAAAATTGTACCATGCCTCGAAGAAATTTCAATTACAATACTAAAGGCTTACGGGCTCCCATTTGTACATATTAATAATTTTATTTAATATTTATTTAATTTAAATTATTTTGTTACTAAATTTATTAACATAGTTTAAAATTATAATTTTAATAAAATGTCCAAATTCTGTCCAGGCATGTATTTTCAAGCACATTGGCAATTTTGACACGCTAACTTTGGAGGCAGGTATCTTGAGTTTTATTTGGCCAAATGAAGTCTAGAATAGTCTGTTGGAAAGCTAGAATCATGGAGAATAATTATGCCGAAAGAGGTACACCTATTGGTAATGGGCACAATTAATCACCTTTTAATCTAAAATTCTAATCTGATGGCTAACAATTGAAGATGTTGGCATATTCTTAGTCGTCCTCCTAAATCAATGAATATGATTTACTCTTCATAACTTCCTTGTATTTTTGAATTTATCAGTTAACTTGTTTATTTTTTAACATTTACCTAATCATATTAAAAAATTAATGTAACACTATATGATTGCCACGTTTAAGATTAACCTTTAAAATTACCAAGTTTAAATTTACTCAGTTGTCCAAAGATTTCCTCAGATGTCCAAGCATTTCATATTGAATGTTCGACCCACCTATAATTGATGTTTCATTTTCTGGCTGTCAAACGTTTCATATTGGATCGCCGCAAGGGTTTGATTTTCTTGCTGTCCTGCGTTACATATCGGATCGTCGCTTATACTGCTAAGGTGAAGAAAGACAGGGAGTTAGCGAAAAAACTTCTGGCTAGCCTCAGATCATAGTTGTTGAGTTAAGTGAGGAGGATCGCTCAGCATCTTCGCTAAGCACTGAAAAAGGGTCCCTCGAAATCGATTCGGTCGCGTTACGCAGAGCACAGGAGGAGATTTTAAAGTCGCCCAGCCAGGATGAGGAGGGAAAATAGGTCTCTCGTAATTCTGTGAGAACGTGGAGCTCGTAGCAGAATGGAGGAGCCTATAACAAAGAGGAGGAGCCCGGAGGAGCTCATAGATTCCCGCGTGAAGGACAATTCGTGGAGGACTGTGCATGGCTTCAAAGAAGATGCAGACGGTAGCTTGGAGGAGAAGCCACAGTGGTTGAGCATAAGGTAGATNATGATGAAATAAATTAAGTGGGTTGTTGTTTTTCTCTCAAAATCTTATATGGGGATCGATCAAATCGTTGTCTAAGAGTGCCAAGGAGCTGTGTTTTTTTTTTTATTGTTTGTGTAATCGTTGATTTGATCGCTGTGAAGGAGCTATCATTCGGTTTGAAAATGAACCCTTGTTTTATGTATTGGAGTTAATTGTTAAAGAAGTTTTAGGCACGTTTATTTTGTAAATGAAATAAGCCAAAAAAAAATTAAGATTTTCTTTAAATCAAATAAATTAAAAAAGGTGTTTGTTTTATAAATGAAATATGAAAAAATAAATAAATTAAGATTTGTTTTGTAAATAAAATAGGAGAAAAAAAATAGGGTTTGTTCGCAAAATAAATATGCCTTTAGGCATTCCTCAGCCACAGCCAGAATTATGTGGCTGTGCTAGTATGGAAACATCAAATCAACCAGATATGAACATTTAATAGCCCAAATTAAAAAATGTAGTTGAAGTCCGAGTAACGAATTTATAACCAAAATTAATTTTGCTAAATTCGATTTGGGAAAATTTCATTGGTTTGAAAGAACTGATGTCGTTAATTCATTCTCCAGATCACTCAAAGGAGAATAAAATCTCTTCAGGAAGCAATCGCAGCATGGGAATTATTTTATTTTATTTATCCAATTTAATTTTTATTTGGGAACTCGTTGAAGATAATTAAAGAACATGCGTTTCTATTCATCGAGGATATTTACGTTGAAAGGTGTATACTATTGGAGATGGGCACAATTAATGATCCTTTAATCTTAAATTCTAATCTGATGGTTATGCATTGAAGATGCTGGCATATTCTTAGTCGTCCTCCAAAATCAATGGATCAGATTTATTGTTGATAACTTCTTTGCATTTATAAATGCATCCTTTAACCTGTTTACTTTTTAACATTTATCTAATCATATTAAGAAGTTACTGTAACATCATATGATTGCCACGTTTAATTATTCTTCACCCTTTGTCAGTAAAAATTATGTGGTTGAGATGTAGAGAGTTTTCTTCTGAATAGGCCTAGCGTTTTTACTGAGTTTTTTTTTAAGGAAAGAGTTTTTTTATCCACCGTCCACCATAAATCTTTCGGCCTTCACCAACCGTGTGTTAGCTTCTAATTTCTACCATAACCAAGGTATCATTTCTCCTGCTATGTAGGTAGTGTTGGTGGGAATAACAATGCAATTTTCCATCTCTACATCGTTTTAAGAAAAATCAAATCTACAATCTATTATTTCATAGCGTCTGCAATTTGAGATATTTGTTGATAATTTTCCATTGAATGTTTCTATAGCAGTATCAGGCCCTTGGGAGGAGGAGAAGCTAAGGCCATTGCATTAGCAACTTCATTTATACTATTAAAAAACAAAGATGAGACCAACCTGCGAGATCTGGCGCCCAACGAAACCTCAAAAGACAAGTACAGAGGCTGCCTTTCGCCCAATGAAACCTAAAAAGAGAAGCACAGAGGTTTCCTTTCACACCATAGCAGAAGCTGGCAGAGCTTTTGGCTTCCGATTTAAAGAGGCAACAATGATGGTGGATTTACAGCGCAGTCAAACCTCCAGAGCGTCCGAGCGCGCCATTATTATTCGTCGGTGATAATTTTGATTCCTCTTTTTCACTTGTTGCAGTGGAACTATATGAGCCAGCAGAGGCAAGCCAAAGGGGAAGGACGGTTGTAGCGCATACTGTACTGTTTGGGGTGGTGCAACTTGACAGAAGGAGGTGCAGCAAAAGCCGGTGAGCTATACGTGTCCAAAAGCTGCATTCATAGTTGAAAACGCGTCACACTTCATTACTTGGGCATTCATATACAGCTGATAGTTGACATCTCAAACAATTTCAAACAATATGTCAAACATATAATCTCAAAGAGATTATATCAAAGAGATTATATGTCAAACAATTTCTTAAATAAATCAAGAAGAAAGACATGTGTCAAGAGATTATATGTCAAACAATTTCTTAAATAAATCAAGAAGAAAGACATGTGTCAAGAGATTATATGTCAAAATGAAGGGGTTTTTAATGACGACATGGGTGGACAGTAATGGTGGTTTTTCAAAACCTATCAAACTGTTTACAAGTTTTCTATAAAACCTGTCCTTAATATATACTTTCGAACATAACCTACCTTCGACATAATTATAATAATATATAAAATTTTATATTGATTATGATTATATAAAATTTTATAATGATTATAATTTTTAAGATTAATTATATAATTTTTTTTTTCATATTAAGGTATTTATATATCTTTATTAATTTTTGTTTGTCAACGTTTTGGATGTCTAGTTAAATTCATCGTCAACATAAATAGTAGATTGGAGAAAAACTAGATTAAGCATATAAATACTAAACAAAGAAATCCTAAAAAACTACAAACATAAAATATTATTAAAATATAAATAAATTTTATTTTACAATAATATAGCTATTAATCCCAAACTGTGATTAGTAATAATAATATTAATAATATTATA
>JASDQU010374391.1:49061-62208 GCA_032191745.1 Picea mariana | reverse complement strand
AATGAGTGAAGGGGGACTGAGCTTCCATAGAGAAGGCAAGGGATTAGGGGCTATAAGGTGGGAAAATGGGCTAAGTGTTTAGCCTAGGGGGATTAAGCCTGGGAATAATATTTTAATATTATTCCAAAAAGACATGTGCATTTTATGTTTTATCCTAAGTTTCTGGCAAGGGGAGGATGTACAAGGGTGATGCATGCTGGTGGAATGCATGCAGTTCCAGGGGTGACAAGTGTCAACCCTGGTGCATGTGAATAAAATGGCCAGGGTGAGCCATGAGAAGGGTTCCTCCTCCATTCTACCCGATTTCCTGAACGCGTACGGAGCCCTGGATAGTACAACCAACCCAACCCTTGCAGAGATATCCTCGTGTGTTCCTAAGAGTCGAAAATCCCATGTCGTCTTGATAATCCGTATGCATCCACTGCCCAAAATCGATCCTGTGTGTAAGATCTCTATTCCGAAGCC
The DNA here is from genome assembly GCA_032191745.1 of Picea mariana. Classification (NCBI taxonomy): domain Eukaryota; kingdom Viridiplantae; phylum Streptophyta; class Pinopsida; order Pinales; family Pinaceae; genus Picea; species Picea mariana. Next base: position 61,743 of record JASDQU010374391.1, on the reverse strand, counting down.
GTGACCGTGAGACCGTCCTGTGATTGCTGAACCAGTTTGGGAAAGCCTGTGTCTATTTTCCCTGTGGGTTGTTGTGACCACGCAGTACTGGACTACGTGTGGATTGTTGGCCTATGAGTGATTCTCTCCAGGTGAGAGAGTGCGCAGAGGAAGGAGAGGACTCCTGGAAGGAACCCTGTAGCTGTCACAGAGCCCGGAGACTTCCGGTTCGGTCTGTTGCTGTAAACCAAGGCAAGGGAGGTTAGCAGCCGAAGGACTGTCCAGGTGACAGAGAAGGTGTATACTCCTAGGGTGTAACATGCATGTGGGGAATGAGGGTCTGTGAGCAGTGAGCTTGAGAGGTTCCTGGGAGAGAATCCCATCCTTGTGGCTATGTGTTGTTTTCCCTGTAACCTCAACCTAGCCTAGGATTCCTTGCCTTAGGGGTGGAGCTTAGTCCCAGCTCGGGGGTGACCCACTGCTGAGCTAATGAGCAGTACGGTCTAAGGCTGGGAGGTTCGTGGAAGGCCTGCACTTGGTTGGTGGAATCTACCACTGTTAAAGGATAAGTATCTGATTATGCTTTATTCATGTTTTGCATGACTGTGCTGCTTATCTTACCATGAATTCCGCTGTGTATATGAATTAATATTAAACGCTATTGATTGTTAATTATAGCTGTAAATAATATGTTTTACTCTGAGCTTAAATGTGTTTATTTGTTTAAATGCATGTGGATTATATAATTCTTGTATGAACTATGTACAAAGTGGTGTTATAGATTTTTTTTTTTTAAGAGCGTTTAAGCCTTGGTAGCCAAAAAAGGTGCACTACATGGAGGATAGATTGAAGGCCTTTGAATACCAGGATGAGAATGCGAGCACCATTGTCTTGCTTATGAATATTGAGGATCATTACAAGGGGTACCATATAGGGACATATAGGGTTCCTTTCAATAGCGTCGTTAGTTAGTATAAACCTAGTTAAGATACTTTCCCACATAGGAGCTGAATACAACATTTTCTTTCCTTTTTGGTTGTTTTTGTTGGCCCCTTCATTTTTGGAGAAACACAATGTGGAAGAATGAAGACAACATGATACTTGGACGATCTTATCTGCTCCATGTAGAGCCAAAGAAATAATAAAGTAAAATGTGTAGAAGATCGAGAAGATCAAAGGAATCTCCTATTTTGCGTCTTAGTTCGCCTAGTATTGATTTGCATGTCATGAATATATTTATGTAGTCGATTAAGTTAGTAATTTAGGTTTATTAGATAGAAAATATAAGCACTAATATTAAATGTATAAGTATCCTCTACAAGCTACGTGTAAAGTTTGTTGAAGAAATAGTGAGTGTTATCTGACTGTTCTTCCAGTAGTGGTTAGTGAGGTGTTGTATTTTATGTTATGGTTGGTAAGTCTGTAGTCTAGTTGTGGACAAGATGATGTATTTGGTTATCATGTTTGATTGGAATAATGCAAAGCCCCCATTTGTTAATATCCTAACTATGTTAATTTATATAGATGATTGGTATGTTGGTAAGTCTTAAATTTTTTTTTTATGATGAATATGTTTAAAGTAATTAATATGAATGTGTTACTTATGCAAAGGAGTTGTGGATCAGTAGAATAGGCTCTATTAAATATTAAGGCTAAGACATAATGGTGAAACCCTTATCTTGTAAACCACCTCCCTATATTTATTCTTGCCATGTTCTTCAGGAGAGACTTTCCTTTTACCAGGACTTAAAATGCTAGCACTATACTACATCCGACCTATGTTGGACACCTAAGTGGACCTTGGTCTTCCAAATAGAGCCAAAAAATTGCATACCATAACCAATTGGGAATTAACCTTGATTCATGTTGTTTTTGGCTTTCATTTTGGATTCAAGGGAATTATAAAAGTTCATTTCAAGTTATGCATATTTGATTTTAATATTTAGTTTTGAGTTAAGAATATTAAGTAGATCACCCAAGTGAAATAACCTAGTTTTTTCGATCTATTTTACTTTATTTGTTTCTATTTTCTTTAGTATATTCATTTGTTGATAATTAGCCTAATTCAAATTAGATTCTCATTCCCATAACATACATAGTAACCTTAATAATTAAGACCTAATCTACTTAATGATCCTTTCCCCTCTTCCCTTCCTAGTTTTTCTCATTTTTCCAAAAAATTAGGTGGAAACTCCACCTTATCATAGACTCATGATCCTAGCTAAGATAGACTTGTTTGGTAAGGAGTTGGATTATTTCCCTATGGGATATATTTTACCCATTTCCCACCCCTTTGTTAGGGGTATGTTTCCTCCTAGGTTGGAATGTAGTCTTCCTACCTCTTCTTCCTAGGTTGGGTTTATCTATTTATTTCTTAGGTTGCCCAAGTAAACCTATATTTTTATGACTCCACTATGGAACTCTCATCAATGCTTCCCTTACTCAAATGAAGGGATTTCTTTACCTCATACTCTTACTTAATTATGATAGGTTCCCCCACTATTGATTACCCCTTTCCTCTTATGGAAAATTATCTATATTACCTTCGTGTGTTTTCTTTTATATAGAATATAGCCTTCCTTTCTCTCCTACTGTCGAGCAACAAATCCTTCCTTTTTGAAGATTTTGAAAAACAAGTATACTCCTAAAGGAGGTTCTTTTAAAATAACCACCTAAAAGAGGAGGTGGGTAAGAGTCAGTGTAAGATATTCGTACAAGTTGGTCCTTTACGGGTTGGTCCTTTACAAGTATTTCCCCCACCTCATGCAAGGATATTTACTTCCCTGATCCATAGTAGTGTTGAAATCCCTGTACCAGTAGTTTCCCCACTGCATATTCCAAGTATTGGTGACTGCTCCTTTAGAATCATACAAGTATAGGTTACAACTCCTTAGAAATAAATAGACTCTATTGGTGTCGGTTCCTTAAAAAAAAGTACGATCATTTTCTTAAGGCTTGCTTCCCTAGTTATTACCCTTTATGATAGCATTTCCTTGCCCTGATATCAGAAGAGCCTTCTTGTTGCTCGCTACATTATAGATATCTCCCTCACTTTACGTACACTATTTTCGGTTGTCGACTTCATAAGAGCTTGTACAATAAATATAGGGGCTGACACCTCTACTTGCAAGAGATAGGTGAATCGATATGTTTGTCTAACCTGGGTTGGGGTGATAAAGGGTGGTATTTATTCTCCTTTAAAGCTCGTGGATAGATGCCAAAAATCTTGGGAGGTCTTGGGTATAATGTTACTCACCCTATGGAATCACTAGTGTGTGAAGGATTTATCTACCCAAGCACAAGAATTTAATTACCCATCCTAGACCATGGGTCTGCATACAACCCTTGAACAACATGGGGGTAAAGGCCTGGGGTAAAGGCTGGAGGTAAAGGCTAGGGGTATTCATTAGGGAAGGTTGAACTACTTTTTGTTAGGGATCACCAAGGATGGATATCCATAGATAGACATAGATAGTCGAGGATACAGTTGGGGAGATAGCCATGGATTCTTCAGTCAGTCCCATTTTAGTGAGAGCTAGTCTTATTGGCAGGACTAGCCAGAGAGAGTTAGTCGAACCAGAGAGAGTTAGTCTTATTTGAAAGAGGGAATTATATCTCTTTCCTAACCTATTTATTCTCTCTCTTATTTCTCTTCGGCCTAAGAGTGTAAGCGAGGAGGCACACTAACAACTAGTGAGATTGGTGAATTCTCTGGCCCTGAGCTACTTTAATCCCCTCCTTGTTGGACCAAACACATAGCATCACTTAGGTAAGGGTCTTATCACTACCTTCCACCCTATCCCCCCTCCATAACTTCTTTATAACTCCCCCAACCACATAGATTCGATCCCATCCACTTATCAATCGTGTGGTAGATGGAAGGAAGGCTCAGTCGTACCTCCATTCATATATTTCCCCAAAGTATGCTATGTCCCTTATATATATTTTGTTCTCATTTTGATCTATAGGGTGTTATAGGGCGACTAACGTCACTTCTTAATGCCATGTGACACCACATCACACCACGTCACACCACACCACTTCTTAACATCACGTCCCATTAAGAGAAATGGATGATCGAGGATAACTTACTTGTGACTTTCTTGCCCATGAATGAGATGATAGATCGATTCCCATGAATTAATGAATGGATGGATGACACGCAGTTCAAGGACATGGATAATGGGTAAATGAATGATTATCTACCATACTACCACCATTCATCAAGTGGAAGAAACATCAAGTAACATCCAGTGAAGGTGATTTTTGGGCTTCGATTCGAGGAGGTGAAAACATCTAGTGGAAGAAACATCCACGTTTCTTCATGCCACATCGTAATTATCTGATAATGCCTAATTAAAGACCGCATAACAATTCGATAACACCTAATCCAAGATCACCTAACAAGCCACAAGGAGAAACATTCTATTACATGACATGCCTTTGTCATAGGCGTCTAAAGGGTAAGTCAAGATAGAGAGAGGGTAGGCCAGAGAGAAAGAGAGGAGTGATACACCACACTTCCTTGGTAGCCCCATACTTACTCAATATTCTATTTTATCTCCCTTAAGGAGGCCAGTCCGATAGTTGAAAAATATTCCCTCTCCTTCTAGGAAAATATTTTTATTTGAATTGAACAAGATTCCTCTAATGTAGAGGGTAGTGTTAGTGGATTAGGTAACTCTGAACAAACTGTGGGGGTATATTTGATATCAGATAAACTTCAAATTTTATTAGGGATTTTCGCTTGTAACTCCGAGTTCACATATGGCTTAAAAATACTTGATTTGAGTCTGTAAAAAAGGTACGAAGCCGCTTGTCCCTTTCTCTCGGAAGAGCAAGCGATGAATCCATTCCTCAGGAAAGGTTATTGCTATGTCTGGTTCTCCCCTAAATTCCCAGTTTCCTTAACTTCCCAGTTTCTTGGTTATCCCTTCCCTCACTTCCCAACTTGATTATTGTCCTTGTTCTCCTCACCCTATTCTAATGGGTGAGCAATAAATTACCTTTTCTCGAGAAAGAGTTTCGCACCTTACCCTCTGTGGATAAGCGGATTTTCTCCTCATCACCGGATCATGCCATGCTAAAGTGTTATTACATATATAATACATTAATATAATTCAGAGTTTCTTAGGGATTTTACTAGATAACTCCAGAAAAAAAAACCCTAATACCTTGAGAATGAAGGGATTACCCATAACTAGTCATAGATTCAACACCCTATGCATAAACAGTCTCATAGGTAGAGTCATAGGTACCATTGGCTAAAGAGATGGAGGTAAAGCCCACATGAGAATAAAATGAAGTTCGATAACTAGTTAAAATATTTTGTATCATACTGTGATATTTCGTGATAGAGTAAGATTTGAATCATATCCAATCAGATTTGATATCATATTTTTCTCCATGACTTCAATACTTAAACTTATAGTGCAAAAAGGGAATAAAACCTGGGCCTTCACTTTCATTATCCTAATCATAACGATGGATGGTTTCAAATCTTAATGGATTGTATTTCCAATATAAACAATCTCCTATTGGCTTTCAAGAATATGAAGACTGAGCCTGGGAATTAAACTCCAGCTTTTGGAGTGTTGGATGGAATAAATCCTTCCCACATAAGTAAAATATTGGATCAACTGAAGTTATTCATTTCCCTCATTACATTTGGATAAGTAGTGAAACATATCAGTTTGACATGTTCCTTTGCTTGTATACTAATAAGCTGGGATAGGGGTAAAAAAACCCTCAAAGTTCCCAGTCCATAGGAGAAGATTGTCCTGACTGTAATTGTAAGGTTATTAGTTTTTATTTATGAACCTATAGTGAGCCCATCCTAACATGGATTTTGACAAAAGAAAAGGTTCCATACCACTAGATTTTGTTATATGAAGAATTCATGGGATGGGGTTAAAACTATAATCAAGGAAAATGGTATCAATGCTTTGACCAGATTCTGCATGACCTCATGATTTCGGTGTTGCATAACCATGGAGATGATCCAACCTTTATTCAGTTGATTACTCATTTTATAAAGGTAGAAATTAGAGATAAAGCCAATAAAGATTGTACTAATAAATATGTAGGGTGCCCCAGGGAGAATCTATGTTCCCTCTTCTTTTTCATTTTTATTGCATCAAATAGATATGGAATTTTTAAGGCTAACAAATAAATATCACGTTGTTGGATTTGCATGTTACACCAACAATATTTCAATTTGTATCGACTCGTCTAACCCAAGGATGATTTATGGACTTATAAGGTGGTTCAAATTGTGTGTTGGAAATTCCATAATTAAGCTCAAATTTGAACTGTCAACTTCCCCTACAAAACCTATCAGGATCTTGGGGATCAATATAAATATGGGTATTCTTTGGTGACATAGGCAGTTGCAATTTGGGGTGCCCCTCAATTATTTTATGAACAAATTGAAACGACAAGGTTTACTTCTTCCCTGGGGGGCTATCCCTCCTTATCTTATCCAACAAGTGGGGTTAAACCATGAACAAATTGCAAATAAATATAAGGACACTAGTTGGGGTCTTATGAACGTTTTCAAATTATATGAGAATTGAAAGCACCCAGAGCTCTTATTAATCCATTTTTTCTACAAAGGAGGTCTCACTCATTTACAAAAAATGCATGGTCATCTAATAAATATATATATTATAAGAAACCATAAAAATACAGGGGGCAGGGGTATCGCCCCAGCTCAATATAATTCCAAACGAGTTATTTTTGAGTGAGTGGTCAGAATTTCCATTGGTTCAATGATAAGTGTTTCTCACTGTTGTCGTCAACAACAAAGTTGGAATGTTCAATTCGGGATTGTACAAATATTGATATTGAGTTACACATTTTATGTCGGGTGAAAGACCATCTATGATATTATTCTTACCCATTGTAGGAGGGGGATCCACACCCGTTTCAATGTACTAAAGAAAAGACTATGTAGGAAGTAGATCTCCTTATGCCACTTTCACCATGAGTAGATAGAAACTTGGGACCTATAATAATATAAAATGAAGCTATCCAATAATTATTCACCATATAATCAAATTGGGTTTCAAATCCATATGGGTAAGAATGCTCATTGGATGCGCAAAAGGTTATATGTTACTCAAAGAGAATCTCAACCCCATATGAATAATGGATAGATCAATTATGTATTTATATTGGTTTGTAACTATTGGAATCAATCTAGAAATGAACACAGTACATAAATACAATATAGTATAAAGGGTGGTTAAGGTAAGATCACCTTTAAGTCATCATACATGGGAAGTAAACTTGGTTGTGCGAGTGAGTCATTTGGCTCCAGATCTTATAGATTTTCCTTGGCACTCTTATTCTTATCCTTATATTCCATGATTATATTCTAGGGATCTACAGATGTAAAAGGTTTAATATTTTCAAATAGGGGGAAGGGGGAGATAGTCTCTCGAGAAGTTTCGACACTAGGTGTGTTGGGTAGTCCTCTTGGAAGAGCCATGGTGAGAAGCTTAGGAAACTTGGAGGAGGGAGGAGTATATTGGGTAGATGGGGTTTTTTATAACTACCCCAAACTCTCTTAGGCACGTTATATTCTGGGGTGTTTTCATCTTGGAATTTTGTCTCAGGAGCTCGAGCTTTGGTTTTATTGTCTTGTGGCTCTGCTCCATTTTTTCTATATTCCCTTTTCTTTGATTATCCTGCTCTAACTCCTCTTCGTCTATGTGATCTCTTCTTCTTCGTCTATGTTCTCTCCTCTTCTAACTAGTTGGTTCTCTCCCTCTTCATACTTATTCTTTATTATCTCTGTTGCAGCTTCCATGAATTGTTTAATTGCTTCACTTGCATCTTGCTATGTCCTCTTCTTTATTTATTCTTCCTCTTCCTCTCTATCTTCTATATTTGCAGCCTGTGCGGGATTTTCAACTCGACTCAACTCTTGGATAGGGGGAGTTTGACCAAGAATCTATACTTCTTCTGTGTCACCTTGGTCTGCCTCTGCTGGTATGAAGGTAGATTGCATATCTATTTTCTTGGTAGGTGGGGCCATTATATTAGCCCCTAATCCCAATTTCTTGGGCCTTTCTACTATTGGTATTTTATCTATTGGACCTCTGGACCTCTTTTTTCTTTCCCATTTCCACCAGAGCCTTTTTACCTTAAATATGTGATTATGTGGAACCCCTTCTGGTACACTTATTTTGCAGGTGGAGTGATAAGCACAAAGTTGAGCTGGGAAGATTTTACTAGAGCCTCTCCTTCTGAGTATACAAAATAGTTGGGGCTAGGGGACCCTCCTCCTCATCATCTTGATGCACATCATCATACAAGTCAAAGAATTTATGATCTTTAGGAAGACCTCATAGGGGAACTTTTAGGCTCTCAAGTACCGCCTCATCTTCTACCAGGCTTCCATCTCTTGTTTACTTAAATTCTCCTCCAATACTTCCTTCATTCTTTCCTCGGAAAAGTCTTCGAACTTCATGTCCTCTGCTGTCACAACTGCATTTTAAGGTCTGTCAAAGTTGGATTATGATGGAGATTTAAGATTTTCTATAAGTGGATAAGGGAATGCTTGCTCCATCACCTTAGTAGGGTCATCTTGGGCCTCTGTGATAGCTTTAAATTTCACCCATGAGTGTTGGTTGGCAAGTTTATCTTCTGCAGGTCTGCTCACATTATCATTTTTCCAAAGGTGGATGTTGCTTTTCAGCGGTGAGATTATGAAGTGTGGGTCATACTTTTAGGGTTTATCTAGATGGAAATCAATATCCCTGAGTATTTTGGCCACTTCCCTAGCTCCCTTATGAGTTGAGAAGGCATATCCACCCAAAGGTATAGGATAGACTATATTACTATTCTTCTTGGATTTAGTGAAGAAGGTTTCATCCACGTGTAGAAGTTATTTGACAACTCCAAGATGAATGGTTTTGAGGAGCTTTGGAAACCTATAGGGATCTATTTATGACCCATAAGGAGCTATTTATGACCCATAGGGATCTATTTCTGACCCATATAACTAGATGACTTTATAATCTTCAACAAGGAACCAATCACCTCTCCTATGAATACTGCTAGTATCTAAATAGGATTTGATTTCATTTGGCATCCTGTATGGTTATCTTGCATTAATGTAATGAGAGAGAAGGTTGTGTACATAAAATTATTCACATATTCCAACAGAGTCCAATATTTTTCCTTATTCTTGATCCAAGGGGGAACCAGTAAATAACTTGGGTCGGTTGTCCTTCCCTTTGTAATTCTGGCCCCAGGTGAGAAAACAAACCACTCTTATAATAGATAAAAATATATACCAGGTATGAAGGATACCTAAATATTTTATAAGAACTAAAGTTAGTTGATTGTGCCCTCATGTTTTTTTGCGATGGCTTCGAAATATCTGAAAGACGGGACATGAGAATAGTGGAAATGGTCCAGGAGGATAAAAAATGCTTCATCGACTGTGACATAATTGTCTCTCCCCAAGATAAAGGAGAACATGCATGGAAACAATGTCTTGAACCCTGAGGAATAATTCCTTGTTTTGAAAGGGAGGGGACAATTCTAGGAGATGAACTTATTTGGGGGGGATGAGTCTGGCTAGTTTATGATTTATTTTTTCTGGAGTCAATCTGAGGTATATTTGTTTTCATTCCTCTAGAGATAGGATTTCAGAGCCCATGGATGTATCAAGCATTGTGAAAATATACTTGGTAGTGATGGAAAAAATCTCATATTTACTATCAAAATTCAAGACTGCAGAGAAACCTTGGGTTGTAACATTTGGTGCACAACTCGAAGAACTTGGGAAAGGATAAGGTTTTAGGGACTATATGATGGGCTAAGCCTGAATACTAGTGAGATATTATGTTATAGCTAGACAAGAATTTTCCATAGCAGTTGTCGATAATCTTCCTGACATTCGTCGAGTTTAAGACAAGAGAGGCAACTTGGTCTAATCTATCAATGAATGGTAGGATGGAGGAGGATAAGGCATCGCTCACATATGAGTGGGTACTAAATAATTGGGCAGATGACCCCATAGAAACAACTTTGTATTTCATCGACATGGTGAGAAGATTGACAAAGAATAAAAATTGAAAGAGGTGTGGGAATGTTTCTCTTACCTAGGAACTGAGGTCAACCCAGTAAGGTCCTGATCAACCGGTCAAGTCCTTCCTCCCCAACTTATATAAAAATATGATCTAATTTTATTTGTGTGAAATTTCAATTCAAAGTTGATCTTTCTGGTAAGGTAAATCCTTTGATAGTGATGCTATTATATATATTTAATTACGCTTTAGCATCATATGGGATTTCCGCTGGAATCATCAATCAAAATCTCTCCCATAAAATACCAGTTCATTTTTGGTAAAGAGAGAGAAATTAAATGGTCAAGAGAATCACTAATTGTACCTCACCCTTATTAGGTCAGGTGAGTCACTAATTGTACATCACTATCTCCCTTCCTTACTATCCCCCCCACACTTGCATTGTATAAAAGGAACGTTACATAAAAGGAAATCCCCCCCCTCAAACACGCCCCTCTATTTTAAGTATTTGTCGGGAACACCAAAACTTATCTATTGCAATTGTGCTGGTGCACTTGAAGGGTGCTAACTTAAAAGGTGGAGTATTCTTATGTAAAAGATGATTTTATGTCATCGAGATGTTACCTTCCAACTTTTAATTTGAATGCATATGTTTTATCAAGATGTAACCTTCCGACCTTGAATGCATGGGAACTTTAGTGAATATTGAAAACCATCTCAATGGCCTTTATAGCATGACTTATCACCACTTTCATTTTATCATTGAGTGTTCCCACCCATCAATTCAATCTTTTAGTAATCTTATTGAAGGAAGCTTATGAAGGATGATAAAACAGTCTCAATGACCTTTCTAGCATGCGTTATCGACATTTTCAATCAACCATCAGTCCATCAAGCTGGTATTTTATCACTTTTATTGAAGGAATCTCTTGAAGGAAGCTATAGATCCATATCCACGATGAGATGAAAACCTAGTAGATGCAACCCCAGGTAATATAGAAAAGGAAGGCCCCCATCCTCATACTGGCTAGGACCCTATTTTCGAAGGCCAAGACCCTATCTTGTTTTTCCCTAATAGCCTTAGCTATATTTATTCCCCTCTCCCTTATGGTCAAGCGACTATGTTCCTAATATAGATAGCTAGAATATAAGGTTATACCTATATTTTTTACCCTAAAATAGCTAACTAGAATGTAAGGTTATCCCTCTATTTCTTCCCCTCTCAAATTTTAGAGAGGATTTGATATTCTCTTTAATAATGATATAATACACTACTTTATATCATGCTTGTAAGTAATATGATTTTCAGTAGGCATGAATGGAAATTATAAGCTTAGGAAAGTTACGCCCGCTCTCTCTATATATCCTATATAAGGGCTAGGCCTCTCTCTATATATCCTATGGCGGCGATAACTCAAGGCGGGCGTTGTAGGAAGGATTAATGCGCTTAGGCATAAAATCAATGATCTAGAGATCTAGTGAGGAAAAAGAGACAAACACATGTCCTTACTTTCTCCAAACTCTTTCTTTCATAGGGAAGCGTGGGGTTGAATGGATTATTATGGTTTCAAGATTCTCTGGTAGGGTAGTAAGACAAGTCATAGGGAAATTCATATGTAAAATAAAAATCTATAAAAAAGGAAAATATATCAAAGCCATTAAATATCTAAGCTAAGTCATCCATTCAAGCCAATCCAACAAGGAAAACCCATCCCATCCCATTTCATCCCTCTCAGCTAGCCTGCTCACCATTAAGCAATCACAACAATCCTACCTGGCGAGGCCATCTTCGGCCATTGATGTGAACATTGTCAAGTTCCATTCTTTCAAAGTCAACCATCACTTAGGATGTGAATTTGGGTTCCAATATTGAGAAAAAATCATGTTTTCAGACTAGGAAAATTCCAATAGAGATTATTTTTGTCAATACTTGCCTTGTAACCATGGTAGCTATATGTTGGTTGTTCCCTCAAAATTGAATAACCCATTAGACTTTGACCCAAACCAACAACCTATGTCCTGGATGTACATCCCACCCCTCACGCACGCACTGAAATCGTCAAAGCCAACACCCTATGACGACCACGAAGAGTGCAACAACAAGGACAACAATAGGAACAAGATCAACCGGCCAGAGGAATGGAGAAAAGCAATTGCGCCACCAGACAAGAAGAAAGGAAGAGAGAGTGGATAGCATGTTGAACGACTAGGAACAAAAGGGGAGGGAATTCTTTAATTCATTGAGTTACCTATTTACAAAAGTTAGTTTGGGAACCCAGAAGCACAATACCTTACGAAACTCCCAAACACCAATCTTTGATTAGTCAAATCAGGGTTGGAGGGATGGCTTTTTGGATCGAACGAAACTACTTATTGGGGAAACCCACCCTTTGGCCTTAGATTTAAGCTGCACACCACAATATTTAGTTTCTTATGCGACGAGACCTTACCTTTGATTCAAACACTTCTTATGGATAAGATTATTACCCCACCTTCGATCCTTTATTTGTATCCTTGAAAGCACCTATACTTTTTTTTTCTTATTAAGCACTCTCTCTTTACTTGCTTCCGAGCTAGTTGGTTGGTTGGCATTGTTCGGATTGTGAGAATGGATGGATGGAATGCTGGATGGTCTATATTAGATGGTTGGTCATTTTATT